>VUQS01015260.1:2284-13823 GCA_015108495.1 Heterochromis multidens
TGGGAAAAAAAAAAAAAAAAAAAAAAAAAAACAATAAGTGTGATGGAGTGATGAAGACAAACAACCGAAAAAGAAAAGAGGTTTTAGTGAAGTAGAACAGATAAAAAAGGATTGAGCAGTTATATACTTACAAGATGTGCAATGTGGGAAAGAAGAAGGAGAAAAGGTAGTAGTAGGAGGGGGTAAGGGAAGAAGGAGGACAAAAAGGAGGGAGTTTGATTATAGAGAATGATGACGAAGATGAGGAGTTTAAGATGATACAGGGTATAGTGTGTCACCTGTACGGGCTCTGTCTGGTCCAGCATTTCCTCAAATTCCTGGTAATCCTCATCATCAGGTTCAGTGCCAGATAGCCGAGCTGCTCGTGCCATGAAGTACGGAGGAAGCTCTCCTATAGCTGTACCTGCACCCTGTTCACACATACACACACAGGGAGATGTTTAATTACTGCTCCTCAGTTGTTCATGTTTATAGTACTCACTCACATCATGCGATGTCATATATTGTTTTGGCAACACGGACTTCTGTTATGTCATGCCAATAAATCTGCATTCAGCAGAGCTTTAAGACAGATATCTCAAATGTATAGCACATTTTTTAAAATTTATATCAGTTTTACTACACTGTATTCAAAATCTGTGGTTAACTGATGTGATTTATAGCTTTAAATTTAAACTTAATTATGCATCAAGACGTTTGGCTATAAAATGCTATATTAGGTTTGTTATACGAGTTTGCTAATTATTTTCACAAACACACATTTTCATTGCCCTTGCAGGGTTAATAGACAAGAAATATCAATATCCACTATCCAAAGCAGCTTGCAATGCTTGACGTCTGGGATTTGAGATCAGTGCGCTTAATAGGAATAAAACGGAAAGGATTTACGAGAATGAAATCCCACAGATTATTAAACAATCATGGATACATTAAACACAGGTCCAGGGTATGTGAAAATCCTGCAACCACATAAGCAAACTGCACCACCAACTCCTCCTCTCCAATCTGCTTTGGACATGTGCAATATAGCGTTTTTAAAAAAAACCCCATTTAAGATGTGCTAACAAATTTGGGGGAGGGGGAGTTCATCCAAGTAACCAGAATATCAATATCCAACAGCGACAATGAGCTTGTACCCATAAAGCGCTGGAGCCTGTATGATTGTAGGGGGCTTAACAGGAAGAAAGCGGAAGTGATTTTGGGGAAATAAATCCTCAGCACTTCAGTCGGTTCACCAAGTTCATCCACCAAAACATGAGAACAGGGTAGGAGTGGGGGGGAGTGAGTGAGGGGGTGAGGGTTACAGACTTAATTAACACAATGAAAACAGCCGCCAAGAAATGCTGTGTTTTTGGAGTTGCTCACAGCTCATTACTTTAATGTTTCCAGGCACAACGGAAAAGTATGCACAAAGGAGGGGATAAGAAGATATAGTTAGTTTAAGTTACAATTACAAATGACAAATGGATGATTTCAAGATTCACCATATCCCCAACACCCTTGAATGCAGCAACAGCAAAGAAAAAAAAAATGCTTTTGCACTTCAGTTGTCTAGGTGGAACACACAAAACAACTTCTCTCCCAGAAGGATATAACTAACTAATCGCAGGCACATTACTTGTATGTTGCTGGATGGCTGGAGCCAGAAGATGATTAGTGGGTAGTTAGCAACCATGGCAGCAACAACAAGCCCAAACAATCATTCTCAAGAGGCGGTGCTATCCCCAAACCTGGCAAACTGAATCTTTAATCTGGACACCCTGTTCTCTTGTTAACACTGCAGTCTTTGATGAAATGTGCCAGTTTTTTCTCATAATGGAGATGCGTCTTAATCTCCCTGGCAGCTGCTCCATTCAACAGCTCTGCCTCTGTTTGTGAGCATTGTGGCTGTGTCTGTTTGTGTAGGGGCAATGAAATGTGTCTACCTGCACAGTGCTGGTTTTGAAGTGGAACCCTTAGCAGACCTCCAAGCTTCTCTGTCCACCAAGGACAGAGAAGAAGAGAAAAAGACAAAGAGAGTGGGAAAGGGAAAGAGGAATGAGAAAGAGAGAAGGAGAAAAGGTGGTAGTAGGAGGGGAATATCACATGTCTCATCACCAGCATATCCAGAATGTGGGAGGATAGCAGAAGGAGGGGAAATGTTGACATGGGTGCTTTGAAGCCATGGGTGCAACAGGTGTCTCCAACTGTATAGCTGACAAGCCTTGGCCGAGGCCATGCCAGGCTGAGGTTACAAAGGGGTAGTGGTTGGTTAGTAGTGGGTGGTTATGAATCCAAGGGGATTGGATAGCAGACACACACCCACAAACACAGACTTGGATATCACTCCTCGTAACATGATGCTGTTGCTGGTGTGGCTGCATCTTGAGTCAGAGAAAAATTTGACTCCATGTTGAAACCAGAAAAACTACCATGCTGCACCAATAAATAAAGCATACACACGGTTTTACATGCAGGATTGGTGTGCCTGTATATATACACATAAGTGCACGTCATACATCAGCATGAAGTAATAAGTGAAAGGTGAGGAGTACAATATAATTCATGTTAGTGTACATATACTGTATATGTGTTCATATTTTTTTGTTGCACTTTTCGTGGCAAGGGAATTTTTAATATTAGAGTAAAAACAAAGTGAATAAATATTAAGTAAAAGGCCCTTGCAAATTACTAAACTGTATAAGAGAATAATCATCTAAGTAAGTGAGCATGTGCAAATGTGAATGACTATAAAGTTAAACAGTGAAAACCAATTATAGCAGAGAGCAGGTTGTGGAAAGCCTGCCTGGTTCCAGTAAAGCCTTGTGTGGTGAAGAAGTAACTGATAATATGTATTTCCCCCTCATCTCAACACCTTCCACATTATGAGGAAAAGGGAAATGAATAACAATGATAAAAGTCATCTAATGTGTCAGTGACCAAGTTCTCTATTCTCTGAATGTTCAGCAGTTTTGCCTGTCAGTGATAAAACATAAAATGTAAACTAATGAGGAAAGTGGACATAATCGACTGTGACTTGTGTTTTTATGTGTGTCACTGTAGCACAAGCTGCTGTCAGTGATTTTATAAAATCTCACTGAAAACAACCAGAGCACCAGATCTAAATGTTCTGTAAGGTATACAAGGCTTCCCTTTGTTTAAGTTCAAGCTTTAAAAAGGAAATATTTTAATATAAAGAGTTAAAATGTTTCTGTTCCAACACTGAACAAATTGTAATAGACTGAAAAAAGAAAGATATTGGTCTTAGCAGCCACAGGGCTGGTTAGAGGTGTGAAACCATTGACACTGGTGAGGGGAAATTCACAGGAAGGAGCAGGGGTTTTCCAAGAAAATGAGTTATCAATGAGAACATTTGCACTGCGTGTTAATGCAAGTTTGTGTCATTTCTAGTTTGAGTCTTTAGTGGTGGAGGCAAAAAAAAAAAAAAAAGCAAGTTAATCAAATTAGCATAACCATTGATATGGTCAGAAGGGATCTAACAGAGTTTAATACCTTGTATTAGATTGTTAACAGAATTTGTATAACACAAATTCAATGTTAAACAAGGTGAGTTTTGAGCATGCCTGCCCCTTGGTCTTTAAAAGCATTACAATTCGATAATATTCAGGTTTCTATTTCCCTCCGTGTGAACACCCACAGAATAAATAAATTTTTCTTTTTTTTTCTTAGCTTGTGAGAAACTGTCATTCAGCAGATATGAGGTTTTCATCTGTAAGCAACACACACTCTGAATACTGGTCAAGCTGTGGCAAATATGAAAGGTTACTGCAAACCATGACCATGTATCGTTCGACTATGAGTCGTTCTCGTAGCTGATGTCTAACATACACTCACCCACATACAAGCTTCCAGACGAACTTTAGAGATGATGGTCCAGAGTGAGATTTTTCCCAGGAGGGTGTCTGACCCCACAGCTTCCACATCCACCTGCTCAGCATCAGAATCTGATGCTGGTACTTCCTGCTGGGGACAAACTATTTGCTCTGGATAGGGTGGCTCGGGGAAATCCACAGAGCCACATTCATAGGCCGCCAGGGTCACTGATGCTATGTGTGGTCCCTGAAAATACAGAAAGACAGATGGAGAGATAAAGGC
This sequence comes from Heterochromis multidens, assembly GCA_015108495.1. Lineage (NCBI taxonomy): Eukaryota > Metazoa > Chordata > Actinopteri > Cichliformes > Cichlidae > Heterochromis > Heterochromis multidens. The sequence continues at coordinate 6,380 of VUQS01015260.1, forward strand.
AGAGAAAAAAAGGAAGATGAAGTGAAAAGAGAAAAAAGAGAAAAAGAAAAAAGAGTGGGAGTAAGTCTACCTGTTGGAAGGATTTGAGTCAGAGGAAGACCCCATTGTTATTAGCATAGATACAAAGTGACAGTGAGTCAAATACTGATGAACAAAAAGATGGGGAACTTTTCCACTGCTATCAACTACAGATTAGCATAAAGAATGAATCTTCCTTCTTTCCTTGCTGTGTGAATTAAATATGCCTTTAGGAAATGTTAAAAAAACAATTCTATGATCAAGTTTGAGTTGCCCTTTCAAACTCTATAGGAGGATCAAAGTGTCAGGAGATACAGAGTGGAGGGCCCCGAAAGGAAACGATCAAAGGTGGAAACCAAAGCTGGGGTATAGAAACCATTTGGTGTGCACACTCTCAGCACATACACACATTTCCATACTTAGTCACTCACCATGTTTGGCAGTGCGAAAAGATTAACACACTTTGGGAAAAGTTCAGAGTGACATGTCAGAAGACTAAAAACAATTTCACTAGACCCAAATCTCTCTGCACACAATTAAAAAAATGAACAAGATTCAATGTGCCTCAGTCTTAAATGTCAGTCTTATCTTAAATGCCAAGAAGATAATAGTACTGCTTTGAAAAAACTGACAAACAAACAAACAAACAAACAAAAAGTCCTAAATGACATCAAATCTTCTACAAGGAAAAAATAAATAAATTAAGAACAAAAATTTTTTTTTTACTTGGTGGGAATCTGGCTCTAACAAAGTCAATTGGAATAGCTGACTGCTGCTAACCTTGCAGCTTTCTTTATTGTTTGCTGTATTTGGCATTTTTTACAGAGTGAACCTTTCTCTGAGAAAATGGATTTTTGGCTAAAGAGCAGATTGTTTTTGTTCCACTAACTTTTTCCTAGTTTGTTTCGCGATTTTTAAAGTAAATATATTGTTTAAAAGAAAGAAAGAAACTATGATGTGTTTCTAAGCCTGCGTCCCCCCGCTGTTTCCAACTGATATGCAGTCATTATCATCTGTATGTATGCATATCATCAGTATGCATACATACAGTCAAGTGTAGCCATGCACCCATCACTGTACAGTATATGCAAACCCACAAGAGAGCCGTGTAATAATAATAATACTAAAGGAAAGAGCAGCAGAAAAGAAGATCGTTTTAAATTCTGGCTCTCTTCACACAGAATTTCTGATCGTTCCTTTTGCAAGACATGAGTATTTGTAAGGACATGCTGTCTTCGATATGGCCTGATCTGGTTTACATTTCTGCCTCTTGTTTATTTACTGGTTTCAATTAGGCTTCCAGTGAGAAAACAGAGATGAGGAAGGAAGAGAGGTGCCTGTGTGATGTCTGGTGCACTGTGAAACTTTCTTGAGCTGCCAGCTTTTTGAGTCTGGAAACCCTGAAACAAGTCATCCCAGGATCCATAATGCCACTGTGTGGAGACTCAGAGCCCACTCACTCTGGCAATTAAACTTCATTACAGAGAAACACCAAAACGAATACATCAAGAAACCTCAACAAAATCCTCAACACATTTCTACCATGATGAAATAAAGAAAAACATTTAAAGTCTCCTTTCTCTAACCTAAGTGTATTATTTTAAACAGAAGCAATTTAAGGCCATTGCTTTTTAACAAAAAGGATTCATTAATTCATAATTCAGCGGTTGCATTTTTATATCATCACTGTTTCAAATGGTCAATTAGTTGTGTCAAACCCGTTTTGTAAATTAATTTAACGTCCTGTTCAGGTCAAATCAAAAGTCAAAATGTGAATGCTAGCGGTAACCTGCTGCCAGTGAGAAAACAAAAAGTAGTTCCTGTGAAAGCTATTCAATTCCTGCAACATAAATTCAGTTTTTAAAGTTTGCTATCTGAAAGTGAAAAGGAAACTAATGGTTGTTGGTCATTCTGTGCTAACTCATTGAGACAATAAGGTTGATAAGACCATCTGAGAACACACCACTTGATTAAGTTTTATATGAACAGAAGATAGGAAGTAAAGGTCGTGTAAGTTTCCATTTCCTCAGTATGAAGATTTCACATTTCAATGAAAAGGTTGGGCAGATAACTTTGAAATGTAGTCAGTTACTTAATAGGGATTATGTGAACTTTTTTTGAATAATACTGCAATTACAGTATACATGTAATCTAAAGCAGAACTTTTGGATTACCAGTTACTACCCAACCGTCTCTGTAACACAAATAAAGACAAACCCACAAGTGGGACGGTGTGAGAAGGCACCATGTGTTTACACTTACGTGTACTGTATGTGTGTGTAGGATGGGTGCTCCTAGTGACGCACAGGGGCAGTTTGGCATCACGCAATGCAGCACAAAAGCAATCTGGCAAGCCTAGGGTGGGGGTGGAACTTCCGGAGCTGCATGGGACAAGGCAGGACAGGACAGGATGGAACGTGGGAGGGCAGGACAGTGGTGTGTGAGGCAACAGGAAGCTGCAATGTCTTCTCTAGGAACAGTCCACTCCCCGTAGATGACACAGATTAATTCCTGAAGCAAAATGTTAGTCACAAGCCACAGTACCACTTACAATCATACTCCCAGGACTTTGAGAACAGACTCGGATGCTCATGCACTTGTTATCAAAGCAGAAGACAAATGGGGAAAATCTTTAGTGACCCAGAGAGAAAAGTCAAGAAGCTCCCAGCACTGACCCAGTCAGACTGGATACTCCCCAGGCTCATATCCTCCCTACTGACTCTCCAGTGGGATCACTCTGCCCTGAGATACGTCACATAATTTATGCATGCAGACAAACTCATCAAGCAAAATGTTTTTGTGGACAAGAAAAAAAAAAACTATATTCCCCTTGTTCACACCTCCCCTCTCTATCTTGGGTAATGTTTGTTTACCAAATACACACAGACAGCCTGCCAACAGAGTGTGTTGCGTGACTCTGAGAACTTGTTCTCTCTCGCTCTCAGCCCGTTGCTGTGTCACTGCTTCTCATCTTACACAAAAGTCCAGTCCTCTCATGTTGTCCAGGTGATTCAATATTAATCTGCAGTCCAACCCACAACTGTCAGGCAGCTGCTCTCTGTCTCATTTTGCCTCTGACTTGATGACACATATGAACAAACATGCATAAAATATATGTCTTAAGAAGGCATAATAGTTAACAGGAAATAATGCAAAATACACAGTGAACGGAGTGTGCTGAGAGAGCATTCTTCCATGTCGTTTACTATAAACAAAGTCTACCTAAATAACTATTCCACCTCCTAGCTATGTCTGTTTTGACATCTGCCCATTGCTAAAGATGTTTGCAGCCACCATTATACACATTAGTTCTGACAAAGTTCCTTTCTCTGACACAATGGGATCCATACTGGAGACAACATTGCTGGCATTCCTGTGGTGACGTGCAGAAACCAATGCCTGGGATCCCCACTCCTGTGTATGAGTACATCCACACAGACTGCAAACTTGGTTTGGATCTGGAGTGTGTGTCTGCATGCATGTTGGCAATATCATAAATATAGAGCAGAACAAATCAGTGGGAGCACACAATCAAAACAGAGAACTAATGTCAAACGAAAAAATATATATTAATATGAAATATTAAATGCTACCCCTGTAATTCTAAATAAATCTAAAGTGGCTGGTTTGGATTTGTTCTTTGGGAGTACCTTGTTGTTTTTTGAAAAACTCAGCTTAGTGTAAAATATTTGTAGAAATGGAGTAAGTCATGTTTTTGCTGATGGGACAAAAACATCTACATCAAAATATAAGCCTGTTTAGAAACCAAAGCCATCCTGAGACCAAAAGTGCATTATACACAGTAGGTGTGGTGAGTCACTGAATTTGACTATACTGACTGTCTTGATATGTTAAGTGTAAATATTCTATTTCCTCAATTAGAAAAACAAAACAAAACATTGCCCTCCAACAGTACACCAACGGTTATTAGCCATCTATTGGTGGCTAATAACTTAGCACTTTACCCTGTGGGATAAATGTGGTCACTTCAGGCTCCAGAAAATTACGAATGGTTATGGCCATAAAGCTGAAGAGGAGGCTTCAAAATGTAGTATCCAGAAAACAATGGCTTATATCACACTGGGCACATCCACCTCTTATATACAGTCTATGGTTCACACATATTCATAGAATAATGTATTTAAAGAGTGTAACCATGATGACTTCAATTCAATGCAGCAAGTGTGGTGCATTTTACATTTTATTCATTATGTATTCATGAAATGAATGATGAAGTTTCAGTATTTGTCACATTAAATATCAACATTATACTAATTCCAATTAGCAAGCAGCAGCACACGACAAGCACATTCAGCAGTCTGATCACATATAAATAGAATACACAGATTATTCTTTTTGTCCTCCTTTTCTTTTTTCGTCCACTGTCTTAATTTTAATACTGTGCACTAGTCGAAATTACAGTACTTAATATCAGATTTTTTTTTTTTCATTTATTTTATTTTTTTACAAACTTCCAAATAATTGTCCCAGCCACCAGTCATGGTGTGGACTCCTCTTGTTAGTTTATTGTGGCAAATGTAGATCCTTTCGTGGCCCAAACTAGACATTAATGGGTGACCATAAACTGAGCAGTTTTCAGTGACCACGACCACACGATAGTCCAGTCATTAACAGGTCACTGTGGTTGTTAAGGGCCATTTAAGCACATTAGACATGGTCCAGCTAGCATAACCTGCTCACCACTTCTTACAGTGGGAGACTGCTGGAGGCAGTGTAGGACAAACATTAGAGGTTAGTTCGTCATGAAGAAGCCCTAGTCAGGATCTCTGAGGGAGGCAAGAGAGCTCTGGAAAGAGGCCAGTGATGGAGGAGAGAGACAGAGGAGAGGCAAGGGTGTTTAGGAGTGGGTGGCAAGTACACACACACACACAAACACTGCCCTGGTGATATATCCATGTGGTTTCACCATATGACTTCATGTTCAGAAACCTCTCCCTAGCAGGGAGACACTCACACGCCGACCCTAAATGTGCACTGAAATATACTTTAAACAGAAAATCATTTTCAATCAATTCAAATTATTTTAGACTGAATTTATAGTTAACGCACTAATTCAAAGCATGAAGTAGTAAATTAAATACATTTACTGGGGATTAACATAGTTGTGCTCATTTATATTTGCTATATTTGTTTGTTGTAAATCATATATGGTTGAATGAGTTTGCAATGCTTATTCCTCTTAACGTCTGAGCAGCAAAAAAAACTGTTCAGATGTGTCAGTGAAAAACGAGTCTGAATTAGCTAAAAATTATTTTATGCATTTTTGCTTTTGCACTTAAAATTACATCACACTGAAGTAGTCAATCTGCTTTATACTTAATCTATACTCACATTATAATGCACAGTGAATAAATGTATGTATTGAACAATCACAATAGATTTAAATGAGAAAAGCTTATTTGTCCTTTAAACCTTAAACTTTATTTTCACATTCATTGTGTATCATCACAACAAGAGATTTAAGAATTTGGTTGATCAACAGAAAATTAAATGTAAAGTATTTTGATTGAACTAAAATATTACCTAAAGTAACCAAGTTCAGTGTACAATGCCAAACTGTCTTCAGCTTGAAAAGATTTTTAATTGACCAATGTTATATGAATATCATTGTTAGTGGGGAAATAGTAATGAATTTATAAACTGACAAAAAGATCCATCAAGATTTTAAATAATCATTTGCTCAAGCTCTAACCGCAATGGTAAAGAAACCCCCAAAACACTCAAATGTATCAAATAAAAAATTACTTAAGCTAATGTATCTTTCATTCTCATGTCTCGTGTAGAAAGCACAATGTGTTAACATGTCCGCTTTTAGAGTTTTTCCAAATATCACTACCACAGGAAAACAAAATGTTGGTAACCAGAGAAAGTCCCTGTCTGGAGAATGTGGAGGACGATGCAGTGACGGCCCCACGGATCCACCTGAGGGTGTGTAAATGAAAAGCACTGAGTGACCTTTATGAAAGAATTTCATAACAAAACTATGCTTGAAAAAAGCTCAACAACCACAGTCTGCCAGCAGCGCTCTGGTTTGGTCTGGTCAGGTTTGGCTTGTTCTGGGGTTTGTTGGTGCCATTCCAGACTGGCTACACACTAAGCCCACTTTGGCCCAGGATTTGCTTCCTGTGGCCTGTGTGTGGGTGCATGTCTTTCAGAACGAATGGTTGTTGTACTTAGTATTACCAGGACTCCTGGGGCCTCTAAGACACAGAGAGATACATGCTTTGGATAGCTGAGGTGTGACAGTTAAGACTGAGAAGCCATTAGAAATACCACACACACACACACACACACACACACACACACACACACACACAAAGCTCCCATTCACACATCTCTCTGGTATTCATCTTTGAAAAAGTTTGGTGAAGATGAGTAAGTCACAAGATGTGTGGGCATCTCCATGTCTCCAAACTAATAAAGAAAATGAATTACTTAATGAATAAAAGCAATTGTGCGGCTTACTTTTCCCCAGGAAGTAAAAGTCTTGTTTGCATTTATACCCCTATTTAGGTCATTTCTGTCACAGTTGTAGTGTTACATCTAACCAGTGTAAAATTCCCAACCACCTTATCTTCACAGTTTCTGAGTAATACTGCCTCTTCACCGATGAGAGCATCAGAACCGTGTGATAAAAGTTCTGACACACTATCGAGATGTAGTTAAAAATTTATGGCTTTAAACTGAATTTAAGAGGTGTTGAAATTAAAGCAAGAGATCCATTACTGCAGGCCAATGGTGAGTCAACAGTACTTTTTCAAAGAACTACTGAACTTGATCCTGATGTGTCACCTATGTTCTGGTTAATATGCATGCAAGGTATCAGCCGTCACTTTGGTGAACAGAGAAATGACTGTGCTGGGTTATGTTTGAGCATGCATAGATCAAGTCACATAACTTCTGAATTAGTTTCATGGCAAGCTTTATATACACGTTAAACCACACAGATTAGAATACATTCACAGCTTTCTGAAGAGCCACCTCTGGTAATCGCTTGTCAGCTAATCAGTTCAGAAACAACTTCTGAACACTTGTGAAGTGACACAACAAAACACACACTCAGACACACACACACACACACATTAAAAAAAAAAAAAAAAAAAAAAAATCCTTCATAACCTTCTGTTTTGGCTGTAGGTCCGGGTCCGTATGGGACAGCTTCTGGGTCCGGACCCGGACCGCGGTCCGCCTGTTAGTAACCTCTGTTGTAGGCTGTGAAAGAGAAAAGCATTATAAAAGTACTGATTTGACTAGTCTGAAGTTATAGTTTATTGTATGAATACAACAAAAAAGTTTACAGCTGACATGGACAGAGTAGCAAACATCCACAATAAACAGATTATACAGCACAGTGTGTGTTTTAGTGCAATGGTGAAGGGGTTTGACACAAAGTTTGTGGACAGAT
>VUQS01015261.1:2431-21278 GCA_015108495.1 Heterochromis multidens
ACCTCTTTTTTTTTTGAAAAAAAAAAGGGGGGGGGGGGGTAAAAAGATGATCCAATTAAAGTTGTATATCATTCTGCTATCCTCTGTCAGTGCATATTCCTCTGGCTCTATTAGAAGCCAGCTCCTCCCAGGCAGGGCAGTGTAGCTCTGTAATTACACCTCTTCCTCTGACAACCTGCATGATTGTTTTCCTAACACTGTATTACTTCGTTAGTACTTTCCAGTGTGCGTTATTTTTAAACTGTCAGTCTGGCTCAACTCACCCCCCCCCATCTACAGTCGTCTGTTTATCATAACAATCATTAATAACTGTCACTTGCCAACATCCATAGAACAAACTCATTGCCTCATTACTATGTTGGAGCGTTTGTTCCAGCGCAACGCTTGTGTATCGCTCACAACAGGGCCAAGCCAATTACTTTGCTGAAATGGAATCACATTAATCAAAACTTAACAAGGTGGCAAATTTAAAGATATCACATTGCAAAAGACAGCATAACTAATATGTCACTGTCATGGTTGCTGTTGAGGTATGTAGCAGGCAGGGACTAAATATATTGCCTTCCAGGGTCCATATGAATTTAGACATTTCATATGATAAGTATTAGAAGCCGAATGAAGTGTAGGAAGCCAAGCACTGGCTGCTTCTAAGGACCTCCTTGTCACAGCACTAAACAAATAGAGGAGTCAGGAAAGATAAAGGATTGGGAGAGAGTGAAAGAGAGACAGAAGAAAAATACAAAAAAAAAAGAGAGATAAATAAACCTTAACAGAAATGGGAGGACGGGAGTGGAAATCACAGAGGCAGCACAAGAAGAGGAAGAAAGTGGAAGGGGACAAAAGTGGGGAGTAACGTGGAAGAAGGAGAAAAAGGGAGGTGCTTAAAGACTAAGAAAAGGCAACAAAAAGGAAGCATAAAGGGAGAGAAGAGATAGAGGGATGGACAGGGGAGCAGTGATGTAGAAACGAGGAGAGTGAGAGGGAAAAGGGAGAGGGAGGAGGAAGCGCTGAGCGTGTCTCTGAGAGCACCAGCAGGCGGCAGTTCATCATGTCTCCCTTCACAGAGACGTTTTCTTTTACACTTTAAATGATGATACTCATCAATCACAGTCTGACAGCTGCATCAAACCAGCTGCAAACATGCAAAGGCCAGCAGTGTGAAACCTGCTGACGCCACCCATCGCTGCATACAGGAGGAATCAGTCAGCCGCTCGGCCTCCGCCCAGGATTTATCTGCTCTCACAACACACCAGCTTGCTTTTCTCTCTGGCAAACCTAGAGTAAATACAATCTATTTCAACAGAAGTACCTCGCATGGGTTTGAGAAATGACATATGGATGGCCAAACTTTCCCTGAGTATTTAATTTGGACAGCTTCCTTTGCAATATTGCTAATAACAATAACACAAATATTTAGAAGCATTAAGTAAACATAAAGCCAGTAGATTTGCGCAAATAAGACTGAATTCAAGACCACTGACACACTGTATAAGACACAAATGTGTAACTTCACAGACAGGCCTTTTACTTTACTGTAGCTATGTCCTAGAAACAGGACATGGCTACAGTGTTTTGGAGATTAGGAAACGTACTACGCCTAGAGTAAAATCATGTCAAACAAAGAGAGCTCCTTTAGAAAACCTGGCAACTTATTTCCAGTGTGACTGAAAAGTTAATATGAATGGTTACTGGTCTAAATAGATCAACATTATATTGGAATACAAATACTTGTAAATGATGGGATAGTGTAATTGTGTAATTTCTCCTTGATGTGTGTTTGTTTTTTTTCTGTATATTTGTACTTATTATACAGAAATCGCCACTTGGTTTGAGGCACATAATGATAGATATTAATGAAATTGAAGCCATGCTGGAGAAATTTAAACATAATTTAAGATAATAAGATAATAAGAATGATTAAAAACATTTCTGCAATTCATCTACATTTTGAATCTGTCATTTAAGGCAGTCCTTGGTGCCAGAGGTTATCCATACACAGCTCATCCACACTACTGGTCTTAGATTACTCCCTTCAGCCATCCTTCACTTTCTCCGCCTCCGCCTTCTCCTCCCTTTTATTTAGCGTTCTTAGTGACTGCTCATTTCTAGCACTCAAACAGAGGGGGGGCTGAGCTGAACAGAGCCAAGCAGATGGATGCGAATTCAAAGTTTCCTGATCTTTAGCAGAAGTTATAGAGGGTTATCTTTGGCTGTATATCTGGGCCCTGGCAGCTCTCCCCTGGTGATGAAGGATTAAGCAGCACAGCTGTCTCTTCCCAGAATGATGCAGTGCAGTGCTCCCCGACACGACAGCATCACTTAATCTTAATGTCCGCTCCTCCAGCGCAGACGCACAGGACAAAGCCAATCAGCATCACATGCCACGGGGATGGACCTTGCTGCCTGGCCCGGGAGTCTCTCACCCTCACAGGCCGATTAATCAACTTCAGACAGCCCAGTTCAATCCCAACCACAGCTCCCCCTTCTCTGATCTGCTCACTCCCTCTCTCTCACACACACATAGGAATATACACACTCTAACTGATGTGATGTATAGAGCAGGGGAGGGCTACCATGAAGGAACACTTATCAGATTTCAGTCCACATTATGCATGTCTTTGTGTTACACTGAGAGAAAAAAGTAGAGAGTAAAGAGGGAGGGAGTGGAGAGTAGAATACCGGGGTGGGTTATTGAATGCTTACACCTCATTTCTGTCACAGGCCACCTATTTGTTGTGAGATCTATGAGCTCCAATGTGGGCTTAAGGAATAATGACTAATGCTCATTTGGACGAATGGCTCTTTGGGAGGTCCTGAGCAAGGATTTAAATCCAATATGATACCTAAACCTTTCCAAGGAGAAAACACATTCCTTTACACTGCAATCTTAACTTTCACCTGATAGCTTATCAAGCTGATCCAGATCTGAGCGTTCCATTAATTTGCACTGAACACAGACAAAACACAGAAAATGGATTCCATTGCCCTAAACAAGGGAAGTCCACTGAGAATCTGCTCTGATATATCAAATGCTGTTAATCAAGTTGCCCACCACCATGAAGACAGACAGGGAAATAATATGCATGGCAGAATGATGTTAGGGAAACACACCCCAGTGTATGTTTAAGACGTCCTGTAGAACCCTGGTTATGTGCAGATATAGAATATTAGCTCCATAAGTTACTCTCAATTGCAGTCAGTCTCATTACCCACGGGCATTTCCCTGTTTCATGGAATGATGAAGAGCGTTTCGGCTTCAAGTCGAATAGTGGGGTGTATACAACATCAACACATGCAGGACTCTCAGGCGTCCTATCCAAAAGGCCGCTATGATTTAGGAGAGCTAATTTAGAGCAATAAGCATTGAACACCATGAAAGCATCATTACGCTACTAGCATACAGTATGACCTTGAATAAGTAGTAAAACAACATAATGGGATTCTTTATCTGAAGAATACTCTAATCTTTCTTTTGCACAGTCCCACTGTATCTAATATATGTGTGCTTATATAGTGCCTTAATAAAAGACATAAAAAGGGAGATGTTTGCATTATTGTATCTGTTTCACCATGGTACTGCAATTCATAACAGAAAAACACTCTTAGGTTTGATAATAAAGACCTGTTTTTATTGCAGTGGAGTTCACGGTTATAAACAAAAGGAATTCATCTTATTAGTGATGTTATGAAGCAGCTCCTAGTCAGATATACCACACAATCTGGGCTTGATTTCTTTATCTGTCATTTCCAATCTCCTCACAGTGCAGCCTCTTAATCTAATAAGTTATTCTGGAAATATGATATTCACCAAGCAGCAGTGGTCATTTACACATAGTTAAATTGTTTCTACCAGGGTGATTACTGCTGGCAACAGCACAGCATACCGCTCAGGCAGTTTATGATGGCGTCTAAGAGTGATTTACCAGTGTTATCTTCCTGGCTAAGGGGATCGTTTTGGCCAAAGTCAGCAGAGCCCATGGAAGATTTCAATCAGAGCTTTTCCATAAAGACCTCACCCATTGAAACAGAGCAAAAACCAGAGAGAGGGTTGGAAAAACAAATCTTTTAAAGACTGGATACTCATCTGCCAATGTGGGCATAGACAGCCTATTATTTTACTCAGTTGCGTGAAGACAGATATTGATTTGTGGCACATCCAAACAACATGATCGAGAATATCGCAGGCTTTTCTATTGGAACAGGAAGATAGGTTGTATACAGTGTACCAAATGTTATTACCAATAAGCTTAACTCCATTAAAACACAGAGCTAAACTCTGCTTAATATTTGTTTGGAAAATTTCCATCCATATATCCTTATCAACGTTTTGCTGCTTGCTGTAACCTTTGTGCAGTAACACAAATAGATACATTGAGACAAGCCCGTGATTAGTCCACAATTCTAAAAATCCCAGTTCAAATGCACTTCAGTGCTCACTGAGAATATGAACCACATACTCCACACATGATATAGTGCTGATAATATAGCCTAAATATTACTGTGCCATTTCATTATTATAGATTTCTACCTGTAGTGTGAAACCATCAATAGCCTTCTAATGATATGATGATGGAGCCAGGACATAGTTCCATTAATTCATCATTCTATATTCTCCTCCACACCTTCCAGACCCTGCTAATACAGACATCATCTTCTGCCCCACGCACATAATAAAGGGCTGTCAGATCCACAGCGTTATTAATTAGCACTTCTCTGAGGTGAAATTCAATCAATTGCAGGCCCTCTGATAGCTTTTTAGCAGGTTATGCAAATCAAATGTGACCAAGCCCTGTCGCTTCGACGGTGATCGCCAAGAAGAAAAACCTAGCTGCACTGCACAGTCACTCCTCAGACTCCTCTCACCTCAGACTCCTCCTCCTCCTCCTTCTCCTCCTGGTCCTGTGACAGTGCTAACACATTCATTACTTTAACATTTGAGCTCCCCTAGCTCTGATCACATCAGGGAGGGTGAGAAAGAGAAGGTAAGGTGGGGTGGGGGATCCTTAATGTTCATTTAATTAGAATTAGACATATGGCGTATGGAGCAGAGATGGTGACAGGCCTTGCAATGACTCACCTAAAGGGAGCAGAGAGGCAGCACTCAGACATCATGAGATCATAGGAGTACAATAATAGATGGAAGAACCTATTTGATGCGAGTGGGTTACTAACATGTTGGCTATATGCATCGAGTTAGAATTGTTTTCTGTATATAATAACAGGCTTAAAGAAGTAAATTTAATACTAAACCAACTAGAGACTGGTTATAAATTTTATTGGTACAGTTGAATACATTGATTGGTTGGTTTCTATAACTGTTTAGGCTTGTGTCCTAAGGAGGCATATCTATGTAAGTTTTTTTTTCTACAAAAGGAACATATACAATCATTTAAAGTGATATGTCTGAAAGATACAAAATAAGGTCAAGGTTTTTCTCCAACTGTAAAAATGGATTTTTGCTTTGGCTACTGTGCAGTCACACATCATTGGAAATGCACACTTACATGCAAACATGCAAGGATGAGGACAGCTAATGGCTCCAAAATCTCTCCTCGGAACCTATGCATTTTTCATGTCACCATAAAAGGACTGTCTGTGGCAAAGCTAACGGCGTCAGGCGCTAATTGATCTGCGCCTTTAATGTGTGTGAAACAGGGGAGTGCCGAGCAATGCTGCAAAACTGTCATCTCAGCCTTTTTCCTCTAATGCAGCTATAAATCCTGCAACTGTCGCCCCCTCAGTCAGATGTTTTCATTACTACCATATCAGTTTTATTGGAATTACTGACATCTGCATGTTTCAATAATTGTAGGTCCTCCGAAGCTGTTGTAGCATTTTTAAAGGGGGAGGCCCCCGCTTTGTGTTCTCGATCAATTTTCTGCTCTCGAGGGACAAGAGAGGGAATGTGGTATTGGAAAAGGCACAGAGGCCCTGATAGATTGTGTGGTTACCCTGTGACGGAGACAAACAGTTTAATCCGGTGTAAATCGGCAGGCACAGTGTGAGATTGTTTTATACAGAGATGTAAATTGTATTGTCAAAATCAGTCATCTTCCAGGTATGGGGCTTAGTAGGAGCCACTTTAGAAGTGGAAAGACAAACGCTTATCTCGCTCTACAAACCCTGGGGGGAGGCACAGAGCCACCTGGAGCTAGCTCTCTCTTTGTGAGGACATAACACCATCAAATGAGAGGAAGCACAAATACCTGCTGAATAAGGTGTTTGGGATTTATCAAAGCTGAAAACTATGACACAAATTTGTACATGTTGCTGGCTGCAGTGGAGGTTCTTATCATTTCACTGCAATGGGATCCTGGTGCAGTACAAAACAAACAGCATCACAGCCTAATATAACAGACAGTATGAGATTGGGAGGTTACAGTGCCAGTGTAATGTATGTGTTCCTCCTGTTTGAATTATCTATGGTCTATCTATGCATAATGCATACTGGGATGGGTCCCATTATTATGGCGTAGCCGGGCAAATGAAATATCCCTGGAGTTTTCTTGGCGACACAGTCCACTAAATCAATGCAGCACTTTGATAAAGCTGTATGTCTAGATAATAAGTCAGCAATAACTACTTGCAATCATTTCATTAGGTACAGTATGGATGATACAGTTAGGGAAATGAGAAAAAGAGGGTTGAGTCTCTAATGTGGAAAGTGCTGGCTCTGTGCCTGTGCATGAGAGAGACAGAGAGTAAAAGAGAGAGAGAGATGTGGACCGTAACTGCACCAAGTCTTTCTTGTTTTGCCTTGATTTTAAGCCTGTGTGCGTATGCTCCTGTATGACACACTAGTATTGTGTGGTTGGTACGTGTGTTTGTTTGCTGTGACTGGGACTAGACTGATGAGGCTTTAGTATATCTGTCAGGCACAGTTTGGGGATTGGAGGAGTAGGCAAGCAGGAGCCAGTGGCCATACATCTCTATTACACTAGATGGTCACCACTGTGGCCAGCTGTTTATTCTCATTAGTTCACACGTTGGCCATCCAAACCAAGCCTCTACAGCCTTTCACATAGCCAAGTCTATTGTGATCCAGTTCAAACCAGTCCAAAGCAGATGTTGTCAGAAGTATGTTGTGTTATTTATTTTTATTTTTTTATTGTTTAGTCGATGCAAATTTTAACCTCCACTGCAAAAGCACAGAGAGCAGAGAGAAAGTGTTATTGGCAAAAATCAATATTGATGATCAATTCTACCTCATAGCCACTCAATCATTCCTCCCATATTCCCCTGTCCAAGCTGGTGAAAAATTGCAGGTTTTGGGTATAATATCTGTCTTCTACATTGCAATAGTTATTTGTTGTGTGCTGAAAATGCTACCATGTGACAGTGAGGCAGAAGTATTAGCAGGCTCTCTTGGTGTGGGATACGAGAGAAAAGGCTGCTTTTTCATAGTGGTGCACAGACAAGGCTGCAGTGAGAAAAGCTAATGGCTATGATTAATGACAGAGGGCCAGAGGAGAGCCGGGACACAGACGCTACATATATCATCCTCTCCCATCAGTCTGTGCACCTCCCAAGACCCTCTCGGCAGAGGGGGGCGGAGAAGAGAAAGAGGAAGAGGAGAAGTGAAAGAGGAGGAGGGGAGGTAGAAGTGAGAGTGAGAGAGACAAAAAAAAAAGAAAAAAAAAGAGGAGGACGTATGAGAGAGTTATCTACTCCTAGTCTTTTACACACAGGAATTGCTTCTCTCTTCTTGGGGGAAAGTGAAAAAAAACAAGTGACAAAGAGGTGATAAGGTGAACAAGAAAATGGCGTGTAAAATAAGTAGGAGATATTCTGTGAGAGAGGAAGAGAGCAGTCTGTGATCATTCCTGATTTCAAGCAACTTGACTCTTCACATGCCGAAGCCACATTTCCAAGGTCTTATCTGCCATATGGTCTGCCCTGTTTAGATGATTTATTAGGTGAGGAAAAGTGCACAGATAAATTTTACTGTGTTTCCCTGCAAAGGCAACCCATGGTGTCAATAACCAAACTCTGACGTCTTTAATGAAAACTTTTAGTACCGAAAGGGGTAACCATCTATTTATAAGTCACTATAATATTACAGCAAAAGAAAAAAAAAATATCTGTGCTTCTCACGCACTCTACAAAAAAGGCCTGAATTGGAACTGGTGGGGGGGGGGCGGCAGATCATATCCATATGTCAGCAGCTCCCAAGCACCCTGCATTTAACATGGCGCGGGTGTATTTCTGCTTAATTGAAGCATTCAGCTGTTTACAGCTCACACAAAAACAGCAAGGGTTTATTTATGGCCAATTATAGAGCAGTGTTTTGAGTGAAGGAGGCCCATTATGGATTCCAGCCCTTTTGATTCTAATTAGTCACTGTGTTCAGGTTTTTGGTTTACATGCCTGATTTACTGGGGGGGGTAGGCAGTAGGGGTGAGAATTAATGTCCTATTAAACAACATATGCCCATTTCTAAATCAGACAAAAGCTTGCTGAGTAACAAGACATGAAAACAATAACTGTGGAACAAGCTACTGGTACACTATCGCTGCCGTGTTTACCTCTTTACTCTCCTTTTCATGAGAAGAAATTAAGATTTATAAAGACAGGGTGTGTGAATAACAAAAATCTGGCTCCTCTTTGCTTTATTTAGTGTACAGTATAATTTTATGCCAGTATTTTACAGTCATAGTATTTTCCTCAAGTTAGAGAAATTGCTGGGTTATAAAAATAGGTATCAAAGACTACAATAATAAGGGCATTAAAAAAAAAAAAACTTACTTCAAAATGTGCTTGGAAAGATATTAGGAAGACATATGTATTGACTCCTGTTACATGACTCAAATAAAGATGTGTTGAAAGCAAATAATGAAACTCGGTATTATTTAATGGCAAGCTTGTGATTACAACTGTAAAAACTCAATGGCTTTCTTTCCACTGTGCTTGCCTTATGAACTCATGACATGTGTAAGCTATTCATTACAAGAAAACGGTTTGCCAAACGTGTGCCAACAGCTTCCCAACAATGAACTGTTAATTTGCAACTAAATGGGAGTCCAGTACACATTTGGGTTTTCATTTGCAAACCAAAGCTGGTCCTTTGAAGTACAAATGTCCTACATTTAACAAGGTAGAGTCACAAAGGTCACAGATGACAAAGGGACTGACTCAGAGCGAATGTCAACACGTTACCTAAATTCCAACACAGCCAACAGTTTTCACAGTAAAACAATAGCCTGTAGCAAGGGAAAGAAGTATAATGGCACAGAACAAACATAAAACTGTATCTTTAATCTAATTACTTACAAAGAATGCAGTAAAAATAACTGATGCATGTGATTTAATGTTGTTCTCCCATTTTATAATCAATGGATAACCAGTGCTGCTCTACTTTATTCCTCTCTTAAAGGTTTTTGACTTATTTATGGTGACTGTGTAGCAATTAATATTGCACAGGCTGCATTGTCATTTTTCAAGCCATTTCCCAGGAAATGTTGTACACCCCGTAATGGCCCCTCTAACGCTGTAGCTGTCATGTCCTGGACAGCTGCATTTTTACAAGACAAACTCAGACACGTCACACTCATCTCTCTGTGGACTAACTCGCTGCTCATTTCCACACAATAAACACACGCACATACACAGACCCACACAGAGGCCACGCCAGCAGCTGTTAATAGCTGCACGGAAAACTTTGATTAATATTTCACCCCTTGTTGCAGGGCTGCTGAGCGAGTGTCACCTTCCGAACATTGTCCCATGAAACCTTTTCTTTCAGGGCCCCCACGTTGGAGAATGACAAATCTGTTAGAAGGATCCCCCAAAACCTCATCAGGCTAATTACAGTGTAGCCATGCGGCTCTGATGTATGTCCGTGTCTGTGCCTGTGTTCACACTAGTTTAGGTTGGAGGTTTGGATTGAAGCCAGGTTAGCAGTGCCAGGGCATGGCATGCTATGAAAAGAAATTGAGACTTCAGGTTTCAAATTAACCAGGCCTCAAACACTTCCCTCGTGTACATCCTCAAACTCATTGTGCTTAAAGACGTCAAGCTTTGGTTAAACCTTTGAGTCGTATTCGGCAGGTCATAGTCATTCCATTTCATGGGAGGGGTTTTTGGCAAACCCAGGCACAGAGGGTGTGAAAACAAACTTGGCTGACACATCTGGATATAAACACTGCAGATCCATTGAGGTACCCCCCACCCCCTTACAATGCTGTTGTCAATAAACTGGAAGGACAAGGTGATAAAAACCTTGAAAAACAACATCATGTACTGTTTCATGACTTGGAAACAGTGACAACAAATGTGACAACATCATTAAGTCGGCACACAGCTTGCTTCAATGTTTAGTAAAACATGTTTACACAAAAAGGCACACATCTTGGGTCAACCAAACAGAAAAAAAAAAAAGAGCTGAACTAACTTACATTAAGATACACACCACACAATAAAATAATTCTGCATATACATATCCATTTGAAAATGGTTTAAATATTTACTTTTATGTGCAGCTTTATAATTTTATTATGATGGATAATGGTTAAACACTTCAAATTAAGGACAATGTGCTAATAAAGTGTTATCAATAATAGCCTGTTTGTCTCCATGTGCTCCCACAGACTGAATGTGACAATAGAACCAATAATACCACAAAGACATGTGTATGAGAGAAATATGAGCATATCTGTGTCATTCCACACCTTGACATGTACACTGCCACTTGGCACAGCTTCTCTGTCAGCTGTTGTCTTTTGTTTCCACACACTTCACACTGGTTGCAGCACCTGTCTTTGCCATTCCTCTGTGAAGACTGTGTAGAAGGATAGAGGATGGAGAAGGTGTGTGTCACCTGGGGCCCTCTGACTGAGAGAGGCTGTCATGCCCATCACTGCCCCAGCAGGCCCGCCAATCACATGCAGGCAGGCCCACGCTGAGACAAGGCCACGGAAAACAAGCAAACAAGACAACAATCGACAACAATCTTTAAACACGCTTGTCATTCTCCTCTGAGAGATTTCCATTTCAGCTACTTAAGCGGCACATGAAAACACGACAGCCATTGCAACAACAATCTCTAAACACAACTCTGGTGTTCTCCCTCCTCAGAGAGATTACAATTTCCAGCCATTTAGCAGAGAATGAGAGGCGTCTGCAGATTGAAGGGATTGGTGCAGCACACGTTGGTGTGTCGCAGCCTGACTGGGTTGAGCGCGGTGTGCCATGTCATTTTTGGGTGCGCTGTTGCTCAACATCAAGAGAAATCGATGGCATCTCCACAGGGGCAGGGAGGCCTGTGGAATAGAGGAGCTTCTCAGGTCTGTTTGAACTCATTTTCTTTTCTGGGCGGTTGCCCCCTCGCTCAGCCCCCTAAGGCATCTCCCTCACAGCAGGCCCTGACAGCTTGACACATTGACAGCTGCCGCTGAATGACAACTGATTTGTACAAATTTCAAGCCTTATAAATCTACCTGTCACAACAAGAGCATAAAAGAGCTCGGACCCAGCAGGTAATTCGGAAGTGGTGGGGGAAGAAGAAAAAAGGCCTGCTTCCTCCTCCTCCTCTTCCTCACTGCTGACAGCCCAGTCTGAGAGGGCATAAGAAAAAGACACAAGATAGAAAGTAAAGAAAATACAATATGGCTCTTTTTCCTTTCCTGACAGTATGCCATCATCCTCTCCTCAGGTCCACTTTGAATGGGAAGCAGTGAAACCATTTTCTTGCCATCAGGTGATCAATTGTCTCATTTAGAGATTATAAAGAGAGGACTGAAAATGAAAAAGTGCAATTTGGTTTTACACCAACATTAAAGGAGGCCACCTGCTACTCACAGGATTATCACATCAGTCTGCTTTTCAAAGCTCTCTCTGGCTAAATGAGCAGGCTCTTTTTTTGACAGTATTTAAACACTATCCAATACTGCTGCTGCACCCCTACCATTCCACCCCCGCTTTTCTTCTCTTGGTAATGGCAGACCTGGCGGGCAAGGCCTATAGCTGCAATAACTCCTCCTCAGGAGTATATCTTATAGCTAGATATAAACTATGAGAGACGGGGGCAGGAGAAAATCAATAGAAGTGACAAACAGAGAAAATGGTTTATAATTCTAAATGAGTTATCTTTCTCATTTTTTAAGGGATCATGGTTTGTCTGCGGTAGGAAAAAAAAAAATCATCAATTCACCACCAATTATTAAAAAATTTAAACAAGTCTGAAAATTAACCCATCTTTTAAATTAAAAAATGTGACATGATGCTCACATATACTCATTATAGCTACAAAGGTCTTCATGTCCCCAAGCCTTCTGAAAATACTTAATAAGATAATACACAAAAGGTCTAACAGTAAAAAATCTCTTCCCACTGTAACTTTGTTTGCCAAGGCTTTTACAATGAGAGGCAGATCAGCTGGTAACAAAGACGAGGTCATCCAGCCTCTTCGTTACAACTCATCCATGCTGGGCTCAGCATGCTCCCACTGTTAAACAGGAATCACAGGACTGACCAGTGACACTTGTACTTGTTTACCACTAGGTGTTTGCTGCTGGATGTGCATCAAATTCCTCTAGGCTATGATTGAGACCAGACTGAATCTACAAAGTGGGCTCTTATATGTGAAACTGCATTGTTTGCATGCAATCTGACAGTTGGTAATATGTGTTTTGCGGACGGGCATGAGTCATTAAACTAAGATTGACTGCCACAATTATCAGAAAGTCGTCGTACAACAGCACTGAGTAGATGCACATTTTGCTTGGCAGCGTGGATAACGAACAGCTCTCGAAGTGGGTGCATGAACTCAGGTCTGTGGAGAAGTGAATGACTGCCAGCTAAACCTCTCCTATTTGCAAGTAGGCAAAACACTCTAATCCTCCATTTGTGTGTATTCATCCCTATCCTAAATGTGCCCTTCCGCACTCTAACCCTCAAAGACCCTTCACTACATGCAACCAGCGACCCTGCTGTTTGATTAAGACCTAGCCCCACTGCTTTATCCCTGGACAGAACCCCGGCTGGGCCAAAAAGCACGAGTTAAGCAAAAGGATTATGAGTGCCACTCCCATTGAGGCAGTCAAACTGTCACACAAGATCAAAGCAATTCCCAGCTACCCTCAGTCATTTAAAGCAGGTGTCCTCTCATATTCTAATGCTGGGACAAATGCACGAACCCCAGGTTTTGGAAAAAGGTACTGGAGGGTTTGTCGTCCTGCAATAACTGGACTCACTATTTAGTTGTTTCTAGTAAGATACGCTGAATTCTTTTTTTCAAACTTTGTATAATCACAGTATTTTCAATATTCTATCACTCTACAGATTTATTCTAAATCTATAAACATCTCTTTCAATAAGACCCATAATAAACAGAACTTAAAAAGTTAAAGATGCTTAACATAGCTGTATTGCACTTTTTTATTATCATTTTAGTACTGTGTAAGATTCTAATAGCGATTAACTGCTGCCAACATTACCACCTTAAACCAGAGAGCAAATGTGTATGATTCAGTTTGATAAGCAGTGGGAAAACTGCAGAATTAAAACGTTTCTGGCAGATGTTATTTACCCAAAACAAAACGGCAATAATCAGATATTTTTACTGTAAGAGCACAGTCGATGACAAGAGTCCTGTTATGTCTTGATAATTTGGGAACACAGGCATGACGAGCATCTGTGCCGTAAATAAGTGAACACAGACTCTGGTATGACACTGCTCCAGCGAGAGACAGCCTAAACTCAACATGTCCCTCAGGACCTCCCATATAACACTCAAAATCACATGCTTCAGCACCCCCCACACCCCAACAACCCCACCTCCCCACATATGCACAAAAAAAAAAAAAACTAAAAAAAGGAAGTTGAGGAAAAAACAAGCAAATTAAGAGCAATGATAAGGAAAGTCTGAATATGTGATATATGTAAAAGTAAAAGAAGTGAAGAGAGGGGGATAGGCCTGGCCAAAAGTCACACAATCATTAAAGGCACTGAATGGTTCTTATTATGGCATCTGAAGCCCAGCTGGCCTTGGATCCAGCAGGTCGGCTGTAGTTCAGCTAAGGGTCTTGTGATCTGGGGTGAGGGGAGGGACTTGGCGCGAGCAGGAGGAGCTGTGACTGAGGGCAAAGGGATGACGGATGGGCCTAAGGGTGAATGCCAAAACCATAAATCCAACCTCAGCCTGACCCCAAGCTCCAATAAAGTTTATTTACATTTTCACATTGCGTCCACCTTTAAAACATCTATGTTTAGACATTTCAAAGCAGCCTGACGCGCCCATCTATCTTGCCACCAAGCTTTCAAAGAGGACAGCGAGCTGGGACTAGTTTATCCTATCCTGACCTGACAAACTGTCTGCTCATATCCTCCCCTGTACAAGGATCGCTCATAGGATCTTTTATTAATTGTGGGTTTGTGAAAGAGGTTTCTATTTATATTATCCGGCAGTCGCCTTTGCAGCTTGCCTGCTGAGCTGTGAGCATGCTTTGAGGCATTTAGGGACTTTTAACTTTCTTCTTGTGTTTGATATTTTTCCCACATGTTATTCCCAGACTCATTTACTAATGTTTATTTGCATTGATTTAAGCCTTTATTTAAAGATTAAATTAGATTAACTGGCAGATATTGGCAGTAAAGTACTAACCCACAGTATCACATTTCCTACTGCAGGGTGTCATGGGGATCGTGTCTATTTACACTTCCATTCCTTTAATGATTTTCATTCAGAAATCAGTTTAGTGTTTACTCTCATCAGTCCTGCCTGGAATTATTTCTGGCAACTATGAACACAAAACTACTTAGAGTAATTAGCAGTAGCAACAATTCACTGTTTTACTGCCAAAACACAAACAAACACACACAAAAAAACCTTTCCATGCCAGGAGAGCTCACATGCTTTTAACTCTTTTCTTCTGTTTGTGAAAAGGGAAATAAATAAATAACTAAAAGGCAACATCCTGCCGTTTCACTTTCCTGCAGCTCCCATACACTGCTCTTTTTGATGTGGGCGCCTGTTGAGAAACCTTGTTTGGACAGCCATGGGGTGGAGCTGCCAGGCTTATAAGTCTGCCACAGAACACAGGCGCTCACAGGGCAGCCCGCAGGGGTCCTCTCATCAGCAGAGGGAGGGGATTCTACCACCTTAGCGGGTGAGAAAGGCACAGTATTATTACACCCCATCAAGGAAACTCCAGCTGACAATAAATCCCTGAGCGCTTTACAGTGCAGACAGTGAGCATGGAAGAGTGCCACTGAGCGAGAGGGGAGGAGGGCGAGGAGACAAGAAGATGAGGGGAGGGAATGGGGGAAGAGGACTATCCCTCAAAAGGCCATAAAGCCTTCAGGCTGTCATTCAATTCAAGAGCCATGACAACGGAGAGTGTTTGGCAACTCCATTGTTTTTAACGAAAAGATTTTTGCACCCCAGCTGATCTGTAACAGTCATTACAGTCCTTCTAAAGCTAATAAACGTTTGACTTGACGAGCAAATTTAACAACAAAAGAACTCTGTGATATCCATTTGTTTTTCACAAGCTTCACTTGACGCTTTCCGTCTTGCAACAGTATGTTAACATGTGCACAATACCAGCTTCTACCAACAATTTCATTCTGCTTACAAAAAGACATTACGATGGAAAACAATATACAGAGCGGCTGACTGCAGGCAAAACCATTACTCGAAGAGCATCCTGTCAGAAAAATCTGCCAAGAGCTGAAAGCAAAATACACATCTAAAATAATCACTGATGATTCTGGGCTAGTTCTGTGGTGAAGACGGCGCTCTATGGCCTTGTGTGAGAAAACAGGGAACATGCCTAAGTTATTACTGCAAGAAGGCAATCTGTCAAAGCCAGGCTGTTCTGGCATAGCCAATACCACTGGTGAGATCAGAGAGTCAGATTCTGCTTGCAATTACTGCTAAAGGACCTTGGATGCAGGCAGCCTGCTATCAATTATTTCCCTGGCCCTAGACACTTGGAGCTGTCAAAGCCCTACTGTCTTCTGTTTTGTAACAGAGGGCCCTCTGAGACTCTGAGGAAGCATAGCCTCTCTCCGACAGCAAGGGAAGATAGTTTGTGTCATTAAGTAGCGCTATTATGGATTCACACACACTTCAGAGTACGTTTTTCTCCTACTTTTCGTGCTCTTTCCAATCTGTAGTATCTCTGCCTGTATCTGTTTCTCTCTCATACTCATTCATCCCATGACGAGGGGATTAAAACTAAAAAGAGAAGACAGAGCACGAAGAGAAGTGTTCTAGCTGACAGCTTTGACCTGAGTATTTATGGCGAGGCTCTCAGCTCTGATATTCACCCTGGTTACTTTTATGTGCACTGCATACCAGCTCTCAAAGGGTACGCAGATCCCATAGCTGTGGACTATCATGCTAACTGGTACTCTGACCAAAGTGTTCAAAAATCTCCGACACAGAAAAGTTTAATTCCTTTTTATTTGGCTACATACATTAATGTTTATTCCCATCTGTCTCAGTTTTTAAATCCCCCTAAATTAGAATGATGAGGCAATTTAACAGCAGCCTAATGCGTTATAAATGAAATTTAAATATGCCTTATTGTGCCACTTATCCGACTGCATTTTGCCGCGGATCCTTCCTTGTGGAATAAAGGATAGACAGGGATAGATTAATCATTTTTCCACAGGATGACATTATTTTGGCCCACTCAGCCCTGAGCTGTCCCCCAGGGCAAGCCCCCTGGATCATCCAGGACCGGAGCTTTGACACCAAATGACAGATATACCCCCCTACCCCCCGCCAAGTTCCAGGACCTTATCAGTGAAAATTACATTCTTATGGTAAGCAAATGTGCTCTAAAGTAATACTGCAGTTGCCAGTTGCAGGAAGCTGTCAGGGAAAGGGGGAAAAGGTCGTTTGCTGTGTGGGTTTCAGCAAGTAAAATGTAGTATGTGTGTGTGTGTGTGTGCATGTGTGGGTGTGGGTGTGTGTGCGTGCATGTGTACAGACATGCACCTAGCTGGAAGACCTGGGATTCAAGGGATGATAGCAAGGTTATTGTCATCTTAGCTCCTCAAGGTCAGCTGCTATCATCAGCACAGGTATTATCGCCTCACTCAGACAGCTAATGTGCTGCAGCTTCATCCTTGAACTGAAAAGCGGTCAAAAGACAAATACTTTTCATTTGCTTTGCTTTGTATGACTGTGTACCTTTATGTGTGTTTTTTCTGGTACAATTTGGATAAATAAATTAGTTGAATAACCACTGCATGTACAGACAATACAAATGAAAAACCAAGCAAGATGTCCAATAGGTCACACAGCTGGTCAGCCCCATTTTTTCCCCTCATATTTGTCAATGGGAGAAAATAAGAAATAAGCCCCCACTTCACTTTACCAAAGTCTCCATTTTTTTATAGACTCTCAAGAACAACTTTATGTATTAACTCAGAAGTAAAATGAGCTGAATCACATCTTTCTCCAGTATATTCAGACAAATCTTCAGTCAATTTCATCATCCTCTTAGACTAAGATGCCACAAAAAAAAAACAAAACAAAAAAAAGAACCTCAGCACCAATGCAGCAATCGATGTTGACAAAACTATGAGAGGGGAGTGTCAATCAAACTCAGGTCCCTATTTAAATTATCCAGATGAATTCTAGCAAACAGGGAACACGTGAGAGGATTCAATTTCAACTCGCTGATTGATACAAGATATTTGTTTTGGTAGGGAAATTAAACTTTTGCTTAAAGCCAGTGACTTCCTTTATCTCCCCATTCTTCAGTAGGTTTAGTCATGCACAGAGAAGGTGCTCAGAACTTTCCAAATACACTCACAGAGATTGGGGAGGAACTCACTCTGTCAGAACCTTTTGTGAAGGGTTTACAGCTTAAACCCCTTGCCCTATACACCGGCGACCCCTTTCCCCCCCCTTCCAATTCGAGAGTTTCTCCAAACATCAAACTTGGGATTATCTTTTGATTTCCTTTTAGGTGAAAAGAGTTCTTAAGTCCACAGCTATGAGGTCTGACAGACAAAAGCAAGGAGGAGGGACTGTGAAGTCACCATATTTATCACGGCTGGGTTACCTCCCCTGTCAGAACCTGTTTTCTTCCACATGCTAATTAGCAATATCTTTCACACTTCCAAACCTGCATCATGTCCTGTGCCCCCCCCCTTTCCCTTTCTCTTCCCTCTCCTCCTCCACTCCTTTCCCCCTGCTTACCCCCAAACAGAACCCCTCTCTCTGGCTCGAGGCTGTCCCTCTCCTGGGGGAAACGAGGTCTGTCAAATCAAGTCGAAAGCCTATTAGCATGCTAATCCACAATAAAAGCACAAGATTTGTCACTTCCCCTTAGGTCCAATCAGACATATAAGGAGTGTTAAAATATAACCAAATTTAGCCGATTTGCTTTCATGCTAGACCCTGCACTAAACTGGGGGTGATCAGACATACAATAAACCCACTGTCGGTCTTGCATCTTTGCTCTTTGTTATAACTACATTCACATTTATGGCTCTACAAAAACCTAAATTAAAATGTTGGCATCAAGATGTGTGGGAAAAAGCAGCTGGACAAAAAAAAAAAAGTCAGGTATGCATGACGTGCAAAACATGCTATTATGTAGCTAGATATGCTGTAAATCTAAAGACCAAGGCATGACATTAAAATCCAGTTCTTATTGATGCATATATGTCGACTGCATTATAATCAAAACTGTCAGTTTAAGTGAAAAAATAAATCCTAGACACATTTTCTGTCTCACAGTGAGCAATAATTTGATTATTGCATCATTACTCCTTTGGTATATTTCATCAAAAGCCAGGTCATATTCCACTCATCCCAATTCATCATCTATTTTCTGAAACACTGACAGAGATACGACGAGAAATATAACGCAATGTGTCTGGCTGT
>VUQS01015267.1:3429-17073 GCA_015108495.1 Heterochromis multidens
TTCACCTTGGAATGAAAAAAAAAAAAAAAATTACAAAAAAAAAAAAAAAATTAAAAAAAAAAAAAAAAAAAAAAAAAAAAAAAATCACATGCCATCTGCTTAACATTTTGGAAAAGGGAACAAGTCACACAAGCAACATATTTCATGTTTTCTGTGTAAATGACCTGTACAACTAAATTCACTAAACCAATTATTTTTGTGTACTTGTACAGTAGAAGACTTATTCTGACACAAATCATTGTGTTTGCAATAGAATCAACAGACTGCATGCATATTTAAAAAAAAAAGGAGAAATATGATACACTGAATTTAATAATAAACTACTGGAAGAAACAGATATTGTCTTGGCTGATAATTAAAGTCTTTTTCCTTGCCACGAGGCAAGATATTTGTAACTGTAATTCTAAACAATTTCGATAATCATAACATGCCATAGCTACAATAACTTGTTTGTTTGAAATGAAAAATTACAAATCAAATAAGGCACAGCAGAACACGAATTCCACAAAATTAAGCACTGCTGCCACAGCATGAGAGTAAATGCTGAAAATGAGTCCATTATCTGAGAAGCCCTTTCTCCACTCGTGTTACTAGATAAACAAAATAAATTCATCCTTATTTCAATCTATCTAGGCTTTGTACACAACAAACCATCAATGCTAATATCACCACTAATCTTGTGCATGCGTACTTGTATTACTTATATTGTGGGGACATAAATGTGTTTACACCGGCACATTTTGGGGACTAAAAGCAATTCCCTATAATGGAAATCATTACATTTTGGGTATTGTTTTAGCTCGCAGTTAGGATGCATTTCGAGGAAATGAATGTAAGTAGGTGTAATGTCCTCTGAATTGCTGAAAACACATCTGTGCATGTGACACACCCTTTGAGCTCTGTACCACTGGTTGGATATCATTGCTAGCTCAGGGATTCCTGTGCACATTAGTGACTGCATGAGTCCTAGTCAGGTTGTTTTGTGTGTCTCTGTGTGTGCCACTCGCCCTCCCCCTGTCTCCATAACGCCTGTCCTATTCTCTCCCTCTGCCTCTCTCTGCTGTTGTCCCAGCATGGCTGCAGGATGGCTGCTCTGTGGACTCTCCCTCTGCTGCTCTCTGCAAGTCTGTTGGGATGTTTGGCCCTGACCCCTCCCGATGAGCGCCCTCAGCCCCACAATCTGCCTCCCTCACTGGGCATCAACACTAGCGATGGCAGCCTGTCTGTGGATCTGCCCATGGCTCTGAGGGTGTTCAGCATGGACTACCACCACGTGCAGGCTCCCTTTGAGATCGTGTTGTGGATCATGCTGGCCTCACTGGCCAAGCTGGGTAAGCCTCAGCTGTGCTTGTGCTCATCCACAAGAAACCAACTTAATTTCAGGTAGCTGGATGTTACTAACACGATTCAGTAACCTCCAGATTCACATTTTCATATTTGTAAAGCAAATGTACTTAATTCAATTCATTAAACTTATTTCAAATATACAAAATAGAAACAGAGCTTCTATGCTGCTATTAGAGTTAAATCTTCTCTTTCATTAATAAATTTGCATTTTTTTAGAAAAAATACATAATAAGGTAACATTTTGACTTTTTTTTTTTTGGTAAAACCAACACCAACCCCCTGTTAATAACCACGTCTATCAATATAAGAGTTTATTTGAGTGCCTCTATTGGTATAGCTACACTAGCACCTCGAGTCAGAGCGATTTGGTCAAAATTCTTGCAGCTCATAAGGTCAGAATCCTGTTGATTTCACACAAATCCCTCTTATTTGTTTTTTCCTCTCTGTTTCTCATTCCCTCAGGTTTCCACTGGTCAGGCCGAGTCCCAGCAGTCGTCCCTGAAAGCTGTGTCCTCATCATGGTGGGCCTCCTGGTTGGAGGTGTGATCTATGGGGTCCGCCACTCTGCTCCACCAACTCTCAGCGCCGATGCTTTCTTCCTCTTTCTGCTGCCACCCATCGTCTTAGATGCGGGATACTTCCTGCCAGGCAGGCTGTTCTTTGAAAACCTTGGTACAATCCTCTGGTTGGTAGCTTTAAAATCTTTTATTTATTTTTTTATGTGTGAAGAGATCCATGTGCAAAAACTGTTGAATAGAATGGAAGTACATTTTTTCATGTAAAATATTAGTAAAAATGGTTTTGTTTAAAAGTCCGAATTCGACTATTTTGTGTTTTACATTTGAAATATGACATAACTCCAAATGGCTGATGATATTGTTCCATCTCTGCCATACTCTATGTGTAAATAAGCCACTACAGTGGGGGAAATAATTATTTGATTCCCTGCTGAATTGTGTAAGTTTGATAACTTCCAAAGAAATGAACTGTTTCTAATTTATATGGTAGTTTCATTTTAATGTTGAGAGACAGAATATCAACCAAAAATCCAGAAAAATACATTACATAAAGGTTATAAATTGATTGCATGTCACTGAGTGAAATAAGTATTTGATCCCCAAGCAAAACATAACTTAGTACTTGGTGGAGAAACCCTTGTTTGCTTCAGCTTCAACTCCATCCACAGATTTTTTGATAGGACTCAGGTCTGGAGACTGGCTAGGCCACTCCAGGACCTTATCGTGCTTCTTCTTTAGCCACTCCTTTGTTGCCTTGGTGGTATGTTTTAGGTCATTGTCATGCTGGAAGACGCATCCACAACCCATCTTCAGTGTTCTGGCTGAGGAAAGGAGGTTCTCATCCAAGATTTTACAGTACATGGCCCCGTCCATTGGCTCCTTGATGTGGTGAAGTCATCCTGTACCCTTAGCAGAAAAACAGCCCCAAAGCATAATGTTTCCACCTCCATGCTTGACTGTGGGGATGGTGTTCTTTGGGTTATACTCAGCATTTCTCTTCCTCCAAACACAACGGGTTGTGTTGATGTCAAAGAGCTCAGTTTTGGTTTCATCTGACCACAGCACTTTCTCCCAAGCCTTCTCTGAATCATTTAGATGTTCACTTGTAAACTTAAGACAGGCCTATACATGTGCCTTCTTGAGCAGGGGGACCTTGCGGGTGCTGCAAGATTTCAATCCATTACAGTCAGAGGTGGGCAATCCAGGTCCAAAGAGTAACAATGCAGACCAGGACTTTGTTTCAACCAACTAGTTGAGCACTCTGTGACTGAGACTCCTAATACTGAACTGGTTGGTTGAAACAAAATCCTGGTCTGCATTGTTACTCTTTGGACCTGGATTACCCACCTCTGATTACAGTGTACTGTGTTACTAATGGTGTTCTTGATGACTGTGGTCCCAACTGCCTTCAGATCATTAATAAACTCCTCCTGTGTAGTTTTGGGCTGATTCTCATGATCATCCTCACCCCATGAGGCAAGATCTTGCATGGAGCTCCAGACTGAGGGCAATTGATGGTCATTATATATTTCTTCCATTTCCGAATAATCGCACCAACAGTTGTCACCTTCTCACCAAGCTTCTTGCTGATGGTCTTGTAGCCCATTCCAGCCTTGTGCAGGTCTATGGTGGTGGAGAGGCTGGAATGGACGAAACTGATTTTGTGAACAGGTGTGCTTTATACACATAATGAGTTGTGATCAGGAGCATCTGTATTTAACTGATTGATTGTATTTAACAGATTGTAATCTGTGTGTCACATGGGCACACAGCCAATCTGTGGGAGCCAGAATTCTGGTTGGGTTGTAGAGGATCAAATACTTATTTCACTCAATGGCATGCAAATCAATTTATAACTTTTATGTAATGTGTTTTTTTCTGGATTTGTGGTTGATATTCTGTCTCTCTCCATTGAAATGAAACTGCCATAGA
This sequence comes from Heterochromis multidens, assembly GCA_015108495.1. NCBI lineage: Eukaryota > Metazoa > Chordata > Actinopteri > Cichliformes > Cichlidae > Heterochromis > Heterochromis multidens. The sequence goes on from VUQS01015267.1 coordinate 7,227, forward strand.
AATTTTAGACTGTTCATTTCTTTGGAAGTGAGCAAACTTATAAATTCAGCAGGGGATCAAATAAGTATTCCCCCACTGTGTATTTTACCACATTTGTCATATTTACAGCTTATTTCTGTGGACTTGAGTGACTAAAATCAGATATTCATCAAGTATTTGTTAAAGATATCAGGAGCAGGTGTTGTAAAGCTAATTTTCTGTACATGTGCAGGTATGCAGTGCTGGGGACCTTATGGAACGTGCTGGGCATCGGCCTGTCTCTGTATGGTGTTTGCCTGCTGGCTCAGAGCTCACTAGGAGACATCTCTCTGCTCCACTGCCTGCTGTTTGGCTCTCTGATTGCTGCTGTAGACCCAGTGGCGGTGCTTTCTGTCTTCCAAGAGATGCAAGTTAACGAACAACTGCATATCTTGGTGTTTGGAGAGTCACTGCTCAATGACGCCGTTACTGTGGTGAGGAGAAATGTGGTGTGTGTGTCAGGTATTTAATTGAAACACTTAATACTCATACACTTTTCTTCCTCTAAGGTGCTCTACAAGCTATTTGAGTCCTTCCTCCGTCTGCCGTCGATATCAGGGCTGGATGTTTTGCTGGGGGGCTGCAGGGTGGTGGTGGTGGGAATTGGAGGCTTGTGTGTAGGTCTCTTCTTCGGCCTGTTGGCAGCCCTCACCTCACGTTTTACCTCCAGAGCCCAAGTCATTGCCCCGCTCTTTGTCTTCCTCTATTCCTATTTGTCTTACCTTACCTCAGAGATGCTTCACCTCTCTGGGATCATGGCGTGAGTGCTGCTCAGCATCATCTGAAACCTGAAGATCGCATATTGTAAATACTGGTAAATTAAGCGTAAGTCTTAAGTCTTTGTTTTTCCCTTTCCTGCAGCATAGTGACCTGTGCTGTAACCATGAAACAGTACGTGGAAGCCAATGTGTCAGAGCGTAGCAACACCAGCATCCAGTACTTTCTGAAGATGTGGAGCAGCGTGAGTGAAACCTTAATCTTCATCTTCCTGGGTGTGTCCACCATACAGGATGTCCACATGTGGAGCTGGCCCTTTGTGTGCTCCACACTGCTGCTCTGTCTCATCTGGAGGGCCACGGGTAGCTTTAAAAACCTGTCCTGCACTTTAAACAAGGTATATTACAAGATCACCAAAGTGGATTTCTGAACTCTTTCTCACTGCTTGAAAGGTGTTCTTCTGCTGACTGCGTTTGTGAACAAGCTCCGGAGGAACGCTGTGACCTTCCGGGACCAGTTCATCATCGCTTACGGTGGCCTGAGAGGGGCGATCTGTTTTTCTCTGGTCTTCCTGATTGATGACTTCCCAAAGAAAAGACTCTTCATTACCACTACCATCGTGGTCATTCTCTTTACGGTCTTTGTACAGGTGGGGAAAACAGTGTTTGTGAATTGTGATGAAAACAGTTTCATAGTTTCAAGGTGGATTTTATTTTCTGAGCCTGGTTTGCAGGGGATGACCATAAAGCCTCTGGTAGAGTTACTGGATGTGAAGAGGAAGAAGAGAGCTCTGCCTACTGTCAGTGAGGAGATTCACAGCAGGGTGAGCGATTACAGGAATCACAGCCAAGTGCAGGGTGTGGAAAGGTGAAAGTATCCCTTACCTGTGGAGTGATGGGGCTGTAGACAAACTTTGGACATACTCATGGAGGAACGTCATCTCAGTACAGCAAGATTTTATTTGTAACTTTATTTAAAAAGTTTTAGTTTAGAGCCTCATTGTATCTCAGTTTCTTCCAACTGGAAACACAATCACACAATGCAAGCAAGAAAGATGCACTGAAGGAAATTGTGTAATTAAACACAGAGGGCAACCTGTTTCATTAATTTCTTTCAACATTTCAGAAGATTATCGTCTGCAAGTTAAATGCAAATGATCCTGTCTGTTGTTAGCTCATAGATCATCTACTAGCAGGAATAGAGGACGTGGTCGGTTACTGGGGGCAGCACTACTGGAAAGACAAGTTAGTTTTCCTTGTTTTACTGTTACTTTGCCCTCTGCTTGTGTTTTCCCGCAAAGTTTTTGTTGTGCATCCCTGTAAAAGACAAAATATGAAATAACCAGCAGGTGGCAGCAAACGCCATGCACATTTGCCACAGTTAGGACTCACAGTATTGCCATCTGTGTGTTTGTGTGTGTGCGTGTGAGGTTTGAGCAGTTCAACAAGAAGTACCTTCGTCGTTTCCTGATCCGTAATGATCACCAGGCTAGTTCCAGCATCCTCAGAGTTTACCAGGAGCTGGAGAGAAGGGAGCAGAGGGGAGACGAGGAGGAGGCCCCACCGTTGTAAGAAAACAGTCTTGGACTTTATGTCAGTGTTTGTCAAAGTATGGCTCACACAACAAGTCCTTAAAGTTCCCAGAATAACTCAAGAAAGGTTCATGAGTATAATCATGGTTATCTGGGCTAGTTCAAATCTTTCAGAAATAATCGTGGTACAACTCAAGTTTGTGGGTCTATCTAACTGCATAATGTGCATTAATTTCAAAGTGTTTTATTTAAAGGATCCAGAATAAATAGGCAGAATAACCCCTACTTATCCTAACCACAATCATACTTTTGAAATACAATTTTTCTAACTCTACACACTTTGCCGAAATTTTTCTTTAAACCTAGAGTGGATCCTCGCTCCCACGGCCGACCCCTGCTGCCAGAGGAGATGGAGAGCATCAGGCGTATCCTCTCCAAAAACCTCCAAAACTTCAACAACAAGGTAAATTAAAAAAAAAAAAAAAGTTTCTTATGTTTTGCCACTGTTAGCTTTTTCCTATTTCCACCTACTATGAAAGCAGAAATTGCACATGTATAATTCACCTTGATACTTCTGGGTTCATGTGTGTCCTCACTACAGCAGACACCAGCCTACAGCAGACACACCCTGCACCAGGACACCACCATGGACAGAACAAGGAAGCCCCTTTACAGACACCAAAGTCTGGGAGAAAGATACTCATACAACACAATCACGCACTTTCCACAGGTGCATGCAAACTAGCTGCATTTTCTCAGATTCTTATTTTTATTGAACCAAATGAAAAAGACTGATTGATTAGGAGAATAATTTCACTGGATGTGGTGGATTCATTTGGAAATACTACATACTGCATCCAATTTTAGGAATTTTTTTAGACTTGGTGTGATTTTAAACTATGTGAATGATGGAGTATCAGTGTTACAGTAGAGAGCACCCCACCCCCATGCTGCTTTACTGTGTATTTCTATTGTTGCAGGAGGAGGATGGAGGGCTAAGTGAGCCACAGAGAGTGAGAACTGGACTTAGCAGATCTCACACAGGTAAAGAAATGTAAAATTCAAGACACAGCCAGATGCACAGCCATGTGAAAAAGGAAGTCTTGACAGGACTCTGTGCAGTGCTATTAAATGCACCCCATGATTCAACAGCTTGTAAAACCACTTTTAGCAACAATAACTTGAAGTATTCATTTTCTGTGTGACTTTATCAGTCTGTCACATCATTGTGGAGGAATTTTTGGACCACTCTTCTTTACATCAGTGCTTCGGTTCATTGAGGTTTGCGGGCTCTCTTTAATGTCCTGCCACAGCATTTTAATCAAGCTGAGGTCTGGACTTTCCCTGAGCCATGGCAACACCTTGAGTTTTAGTAGCAGACTGTGCGTGGGTTAAGGACTTTCTGTAGGACACAAACTGTGAGACTTGGCTCTTACACCTCCTCAAGTTTGACTTTGAGCACAGGAGCACCACAAGGCTACAGGGCTTTGAATAGCTGGAGAATAGCTTTTATCATACAGCCATGCGCATACTGAATAGCCCCCCTTGAACCCCCCTCCCCTTACTGTACAATGGATTTATGAATGGTCTTATATACTGCTTTTACAATTGTTGTCTTTAATGATTGCACTGTACATACAATTTTAATTTTTTATTTATTTTATGGCATTTGTTATTGTTATTTTATGGGTTTTATGATACACTCCGCTGCGATGGCAACTTAGTCAATCTCGTTGTATGTGTTTTCTTTATTAAAAAAAAAAAATTATTATTTATTATTATTCTTGGGCTCATTGTCCTGCTGCATGACCCAATGTGGGCCAAGCTTCAGCTGTTGGACAGATGGCCTCACATTTGACTGAGAACTTCATGGCCAACTCAGTGACTTCAAGGTGCCCAGGTCCTGTGGCTGCAAAACAAGCCCAAATCATCACCCCTCTACCACCGTGCTTGACACTTGGTATGAGGTGTTTGTGCTGATATGTTGCATTTGGTTTCTGTCAAACATGCCACTGTGCATTATGGCCAAACATCTCCACTTTGTTTTTCTCTGTCCAAAGGATATTGTTCCAGAAGTGTTGTGGTTTGTTCAGATGCAGCTTTGTAAACCTAAGCCATGCAGCATAGAGGACCACATAGAGTGCTGTGAAAACTTTCTTTTTCACATGACTGTATATCAAATGACTTTATATCAAAATATATATATAAGATGCTGCTGTAGGATTGGATAATCATTGGTAATTCTCAATCTTCCTGTTTAGTTCTACAAAATTATGTTTTTATTCATGCAGGACTTTAATTTTGTCTCTATTTTCTGTCAAACCTTCTGCTCTAATTTAAAAAAGAAAAGATAAAACACAGGTTAAAAATATTTCTTTCCCTTCTGATCTTTGACTAGGACATACATAACTATTTTGACTTTGTGGCTCTTGTGCCCTCTTCCCTCTTGGCAGTGTGTTCCATAAGCCCACGATCCACTCTCCTGGACTCTTCAGGCTCACCTGGCTCAGCTCAGACTAGATCAACGAATCCAAAAGCTGGTATAGAAGACAGAGTCTCTCCAAAACAACGAGAAACCATGGAGAGAGCATCCAGGAAACACCTCAGCTTTGTTTTGGAGAATGAGAAGCAGCAATGAATGCAGACTGTGAGACAGAGGGAGAGAGGGAGAGACAGAGGAAGAAAGAAACATATAAAAGCAAAGAATTCAGCGTGTTCCATCATTTGAAGTGATAAGTACCTCGTATTCCTTTAAGCATAGAGTTGTGGAGTGCAAGACAGAACTGATAGAAGGCTTCAGCAATTTCATGGACACATCCCAAGTAAATTCCTCATAAAATAAATTTAATGGTTTTATTATTCTGAGTGTTTGCCAGCTACAATAAAGCTTTTCTCAGCTCCATGTTTCACCTCTTGAACAACTCTTGCATCTCCAGTCTAATTCATTTTCAAAGCAGCATTCTCGGAGTAACACCAACATTACAAATACCTCACAGTCATAAATGCTGATACCTGCTGCCTACATTGTCACCAAACCAATCTTTCCTCTTCTTGTTTCCTTTACAAATGCACAGCAGAATACATACAGTGGTAATTTGACGAGGACAGGCTTACTGCTTCCAAAAATAACTCCTATTCCCCCCCGTCTGACCTCCTCAGTTACTGTAGCCTCTTTTCCTTGCAGTTCCCAGCATGCCAGGGAGTGGCTGAGAGAGCCTGGCCGTGTTCTTTAGAATTGGGGTTGGGCAGAGGGCTGCTCAGTGAAGAGTCACTGACCTGAGGACTAAAAGCTGAGGGGAATCACACATTAAAGCAGGTTTAAGGCTGGAGTTATGAGGGTGGGAGCTGCAGCCTTGGCTGGGGGGATTTTTGGGGTAATAGGGACTTTGTGTTTCTTCCTGGCATTTGGTACAGACTACTGGCTGGTAGCAAGTGACAACTGTGGACCATATACATGGCCAACACAAACGATGCCGACGGGGGACAAAGATGCCAACGGGACCAAGGTAGGAGAGATAGAAGTGCGATTCCTAACAAACAGTGCAAATCTTACTAGTTACCGATCACTTCCATCAAAACAAATCTATTCAATAACAGCAACGGCAATATATTATTTTTAACTGATCACATGTGAAAACCACAAAAAGACCACCGGGGAACCTGATCAGATGCTGTGTACTCAGTGGTGTGCGAGCTATGCCACTATAGGATATTTAAAGATGTCCTGAAGCAATTTACAACCTTGTTTCCAAAGAAGCTGGGACGCTAAAATGCAAAGCATAAATAATAATAGAAAGTAAGAGTTTCCAAATTATTTAAACCCTATCATTTAATTAAAAATAGTACAAAGAAAGCATATCAAATGTTAAAGCAGAGTGATTTAATTTTTCTAAAAAAAAATGTATGTTAAGAAGTTGATGCCAGCAACATGTTTCATAAAAGCTGGGTCAGGTGTCATCATCTATTCTTTTTACAAACTTTGGAAACTGAGGAGATACATGACTGTCGTTTCATTCTTTCTCAAAAGGATTTCAGCTGATCAGCAGTTTGAACCTCCCTTGCTCTATTCTTTGTTTTATAATACTCCAAATGTTTTGACTGGGCGACGGGTCCATGCAGACAAGCCAGTTTATCACCCATGCTCTTTTAGTGCTGTTGAAATACATGCAGAATGTTGTTTGACGACATTTTGCTGAAATAAGCAAGATATTTCCCTGAAATTACACTGAAATGCAGCATACGTTGCTCCAAAACCTGTGTCCATTGGTCAAGCTGTAAAACTTGTCAAAATACAGTTCAAAATCTATGCACTTCTTCACATTTTCCAAAGCCGTCCAGAGGACCGGGCGGATTCTGGCCCCTGGGCCTTATGTTTGACACCTGTGTTGTAGGCAATTGCACTTCTATAAAGTTTGGGGAGTCAAAAGAAGCACATGATTCTGGGCGGAAGAAGTCAAAGCATGTGGACTTCTAGTTTGGATGTAGTGGCCTTTATGATAGCTTTAGCTCAATAGGATATAACTCTTACCACAATACATCCAAAAGCACCTTTCATTAAACCCTCCCTGATTATTAAACACCCACATTCTTTCTGACTTCACATCCAGAGTTTGTAACACTGCCTCTCAGCACCCACACTATAAGAGCATCCTTGTGAAGATGAGCAGAGCTTTAACTGAGTTGAAGATGCTACTCTCAGCACACTAGCCTGGTTAAAATGTGAACATTCTGATGTTTAGAGTTTATGTACAATATGTCATAGTAATCCATCCAGATGTTAAGATCTTTAAGTCTGGACCACATCTGTGGACCATCCAGTCATTAGACATTGACATCCTTTATAACCTTATGCTGCTATCATGGCTTAAAATTTGATTTCATATTTCATATAGATGTAATATTTTTGGTCCGTCACCTTGACTGCCAGCTGTAAAGTAAAAGTAGTTCAGAGTAAGGTTTGACAAAACTGCAGCACGCTGAGTAGGACTCCCACTGGCGAGTCACCGATCTTCATGTGTAAAATCAGCGGAGTGGCCCTTTAATTTTCCAGTTTATTCTCCCATGAAGCATTTGTGAGAAAGTTCACAAAGTGCAACGTAAGGGATATATTTATAAAAGCTAATCCCCCAGTGAATTCCTCCGTAACATCACAGAAACAAAGTCTTTCATTTTCAATAAAAGAGGATGATTAAAGTTGTTGTGTTATTCGGCACCATCAATCATATTTTTGACAAGCAAGTGGAGAGTATCGCTCTGGTGTGTTTCATAAGTTCCCCTCGAAAACCTCACAGACCAGCAGGCCATAATCAGAACCACATTTGCTGCCGTGGCTCCAGTGAAGTACGGAATCACACAGAGCTGCGAGCACAGACGTGTTGACAAAGCTGACAGAAAATGGGATTCATCCATCTTTAGGTATTTGAGCATCTATCTCTGTAATGCCAGTCTGTCTTCTATTTCTTTTTCAGACGCTGTTAGTGGAAGCAGTAAGTGCCTCACCTCCTTCCCTCATTCTGCACCATGAGGGCTTTTTCTGGCGCTGTAAGTTTCAGGTGGAGCCCACAACGCACGCAGTTCTGGCCACCCTCTTCAGTATGTACGCAAACATTTCCTCTACTAAGGCTGCACCAAGTTTTTGTTGGGAGTTGTCCAATGTGGTTGCATGTCCCTTGCTCAACAGTGCGCTTTCCTTGACATGCTAACAAGTGCAGTAAAGAAAAATGCCCATGTGTGACAGTAAATATAAAGGATAGCAAAAATACATTTGTTTATGGGGTGTTTTGGGCTTTTTTTCCCCCTCTACTACATTTGCATTTGTGTCCTTTTATTTTTCACCTGCACTCAAAGCTCGGGTAGGCAACATGTTATTGGCGTCACTGGATTAAAAAAAAATCCAAAATAACCTTTGAGCATATTGTTATTCAAGTGGCCTGAAAGATGACTAGACTTTACCACTCATTCAGACACTGCTTTTAGAAAATCTAGTCAGTGATGGGAGAAAAAAAGGTGGGGGTGGAGGAGCAAGGGCTTGTTTACAGCTGGATGGCGGAGTGTTCCCTGAAGTCAGTATTGAATTATTTTTAAGCCCTAATGAAGCATGTGTATATGTCTGCTGTGTATTTTCATTTCTGGTGTTTTTTTTTTAATAAATTTATTTTTATGCCTTTTTATAGATCTTTTCCCATTATTTTAAGTGATTTTTTTGTAAACCTTTCTCATTTTTTAACTATAGCGAACCAACCAGAGTCTAAGGTTTGCATCCACGGGTACCTCTTCCCGCTACCTGTTGCGCTTGGACAAGTTCCTCACCCAAATTATGACCCTACAGCAGGTAATTCAGTCTCAAACATATGCTGCCTGTACACACATGTACACACAGTGTCTGTTTCATATTGTTCAGTAGTGAGTTCAAATCAATATAAGACTTTTCATGAACAACACCAAAATATGTACAAATAATCATGGATAAATGAGGACACCAGCTGGGGAAGAGGCAGCAGTTTGGGGAAGGCTGCTATGAGGATCCTGGGCTTGGCAGAACCACCTGGTACCTATCTGGGAAACAGAGAAAGAGGGAGAGGTTGGGACATGGAAGTGAGAACAAACAGGTGTGTAGAGCAGGTAGAGATTTAGAGACATGCAACAAGAAACGGGGTGTTTAGGGTGTAGTCTCTCTCCTGAAGTTAAGATAAAATGATCTTCGATTCAAATTTAATTAGTAGGATTGTCATGATTGGGAAATATATTTACGCTTTATAGATGAGGACAGAAAATATTAGACCCACTATGAAAATTTCATTTTTTTAAAGTATTTCCCAAATGCTGTTAAACAGAGCAAATAATTTTTAACACAGCTTTTTTTCCAAACATTCTAGTTTTCTTTTGGATGCTTACATTATTTTATTTTGCACAGAGAAACAAAGAAACCAAAAACTACCAGGGTCACAATTATTACTCCCCCGATGCTAATACTCAATTGTGTTTCCTTTTTGCTGGATAACGGTCTGCAGTCATTTGTTGTAGTTTTCAACAAGTCTCACAAACGTCTCCTGAGCAATCCCAGCCCATTCTTCTTTGGAGAATCTCTCAAGCTCCTCCAGATTTGATGGTCTTCTAGCATGGACCTTTCAATGAGATCCAAGTCAGGGCTTTGTGCAGGCCAGTCAGTAACGTTCACTTTGGTCTTCTGGAGGTAGTTCTTCACCAGGAACGATGTATGTTTCAGTTCGTTGTTGTGTTGGAAGACACAGTGATGACCCAGACCTAGTTTTGCTGATGACTGCTTGAGGTTTTCTTTCAGAATCTTCACACATCCTTCTTTCTTCATGATTCCTTCCACCTTGACGAGATTCCCAGTTCCAGACGCACTGAAGCATCCCCACAGCATAATACTCCCACCACCGTGTTTCACTGTGTGGATGGTGTTCTTTGGGTTGTACGCCTCTCCCTTCTTTCTCCAAACATAAGCAGCGTCTCTGTGGCCAAAGAGCTCTAGTTTAGTCTCATCTGACCAAAGGACGCACTTCTAGTCTGCATAATCTTTCTCCAGGTTGTCCTTAGTATACTTCAGTCTGTAACCTC
>VUQS01015275.1:18189-31407 GCA_015108495.1 Heterochromis multidens
GCAAAATAAACAAAAAAAAAAAAAAAAAAAAAAGGTTTTTAAATAAAAAAAAAAAAAAAAAAAAAGGTGAATGACAGCCAGTTCTAGCCAGTGACTGTTTACTTTGCTGGAAGCCACTAGCTAATTATTATTAGCTTCATTAACTGGCTGCAAAATGTTGGTCTTGTATTTCAATTTGAAAACACAGTCTCTTAAATGGTGTTAATAACTTCATGTCAAGCTAAAAGACAAAAACTAAAGCTCCTTTTTAAAGCAGCTTTAGCAGGAAAAGGACAAGATTCCCTTTAGATGTGCAATCTTATGGTCCACGAATGCACAGAGCCATTTTTAATAATGGCACAACCCTGTTTAGATGGTTTAATAGTAGAAAAACAAACAATGTAATATTTCTTCTTTATTCTTTGTATTTTCTAACTTGAGAAAAGGCCTTGAGCATTACCACATTAATTGTGTTACAGGTGAAAAATGTGCTTCGGTTCCTCCAGTGTCATTTTCCCCAAACCAGGGAAGAGCTACAAACATTAAATCACACTGAATATTGTATTAGCATTCAAAATACTACACAATGGATGGATCAGACATGGACGGGCTTTTACTATTTGACTAAAACAAAAATAAAACTTCTACTTGGCTTTGTTAAGTAATGCCGTGTTAGAATTGTTTGTGTCAGGGATTTACTTTGTAAGACCGTTTTAATACCACTTTAAACTAACTTAAGACCTAACTTGTAGTAGAAATACACATTAAAAGTCATAAGTCAAGTAAACACACTCAAAATGAACAGTGAAGTAAAATGAAAGCATTTGGTAAATCATTCATAAATCGTTGGCGTAAATGATATTCCACGCTCCCAAGTTTAACATATGTGGCAAAGAGTGCAGTTTACTTTGTAGCATTACCAGGCATCAGCTTTAACCACCAAGAGTATTATTGTTTCCCTTAAACTTACAAACTCACCTCAACAAATATGCTGGCTGTCATTTATTACAGTTAATATATTTTTAAATTTACAATCTAAACCCTGGTTGGGCCTAAGTATGTGGGATTGTTGTTTTTTCAGATTTCTTTTTGACACAGGCTAAGCTAACAGTTAACTTACAGTATTGTCTTGTAAAGTAAAGTCTTGAGCCACCCCTTCTTTTATGTTTAGCTTTGAACCACACTTTCTTGTAATTTTTTTAAAGTGGTCTTTCAAAGTTTTTCTTTGGACATTGGCTGCCTTTTAATCATTTCAGTCCAGTCGTCGCAGCTGACCATTTTCAGATGAATGTTTTTTTGTTTGTTAAGCCACTTAACACTGACCTATGAATCATTCAAACATAAAAAAAACCACACCTAACTCAAGGGATGAACTGCGCTTTATCTATACATAAACAATTTAGCAAAGAACCAATTTTAAACTGTGTCTTTAGGCACTTCCTAGCAGCCTGTCACAAAAACACATAATTTGATCCCATTTTTTCTTTAGCTGAATCTATGAAAAATGCCAAATATAACACAGTTTGACAGGCATAAAATTGTATTTTGCACCAACAAGGTGATTCCCAAAGAGCTCCTAGCCAAAAACCTGGCATATCTCAGCGTGGTGTAAAGTATGCCCTTAAAAGAAGATATGGCAATCTTAAAAAAACCATCTACAGCAGATGAACAGTATCTGAAAGTCATGTCCTAAAGAAATAGGAAAAAAATATCCAGCAAGGACCTGAGACAGGACCTGACAGATGAATCTGGTCCTTCAGTTGATCCATCTACTGTTCACTGAACTCTTTTTATTAGTATTTAAGACATTTAAAAACTTTTTAAGGACCCATGGCCAATATTTGCTGGTCCCACACACCTATTAACCCTCTACAGGTTAATTTCAACATCTGCAACTCCACACTTCTGACCTAGCCCTTGGGTTTCATTTCTGTCTATGTTTCTGATAAACAGAAACACTCCTAAAGTCTCTGTAATTACAGATAGAAGCACTTGGGAGGAACTATACTAGAGTAGCTTCAGGTCACACAATGAATAAACACAAACTGCACTGACATGTGAAATGTGGAACAAATCACTACAACACAAGTCCATACACCACCACGAGTAATGTTTAATTTAAAGAGCATGATCAGGACACATGATATGGAAGCTAGGATGAATATAACCGAAAATAGGGAAATCTTTACAAGATATTTGGGTAAGTCTAAAGAAAGAAAACGTATCTGGAGAACAAAGAGCAGATTTATACTATTCAGAAGGCTTGTTTGAAGGCACAGACACAACTCCAACTACAGCATTTACTCAGTAATTGTAATATCTTGTGTTAATTAAGAATCAGTAGATCTAATGAATATCACACAGCAAACTAAATTCTTAATTAAAACTACCCTAATCTTAAATTATATTACCATAGCTACAGCCTTTAGGGTCCTATTAAAATACTATCTTCTACAACTTCACATTATCACATTCATTCCCATAGCACTGTGCTATGTCTGCATTGTTTAAGTAATTGTAGCCTTGATGCAAAATGACTTGACGTCATTCTGCTCTGAAGCACCCTTAAGCCTACAAGAAGAGTTCACTTGATCAAGTGAACCTCTTTTCTGCAGAGTTTGCCTGATATCAAACAGAACTATCAACTCCCTACAGTTTTTAATTTCCAATTTCAGTCTGACATTGGGTGTGCTCTACTACCAATACTAGCACACTGTTTAAACATTTTATATGACACAATATGTCAAAAATATCTGGATGTCCTAATGCAGTATCGTCTCCAGCTATACAGCTATAGATACAGCAAGACCATCAAAGTTCAGATGACAATGTAGTTGTTCACAATTGTATACATACTGTATGCAACACTATATACCTTGCAAAGGCAGCTAAAGTAATCATCATCATACTGAAAGAAATGTGACCTTAAATTCAGCAGCTACTCTACTCTTCTGTCTAATTTCTGTGATGACTGGGGATTCAGTTTTCCCTGTCCACTGGAGACCATCATATCCACCTGTATCTATTAAGAACAGCTTGAAAACACAATTCACAAGTCCCACCCACAGTGATGATTGGCAAATTGTTTGGCTGTCAGTGGTACTTATTAGACCAATCGCTTTTCAACAATAAAACTGTCATGTCAACAATCAGTCCAGTGGGTGGACTGGATGAATTCAAACAGAATTGAAAATCAAATTTGCACACGCATAACATTAAAAATCTCAATTTGGCTCAGCTGAAGGAAATAAGAGCAGCTGGTTTGCTCCTCAGCATTTCATATTGTAAGCAAATGATGCATCATATTTTTGATTGAACACAACAGCCCATCATCTAGAATATAAAATCCCAGAGAAACTTTTCTTCTTTCCCAGACTTTGATCGAACATGAACTTTTCTATGTTGCCCCCTGCAGCAACAGAAAGAGCAACGTGAAATAGGCTCTGCTGGGGAGAAGTTGACAGATAAACTGATCCATCCAGAAAACACTGACTCTAGGTGCCCAGGGGTGAGAGCCAACATTACCACAAGAGCTTATTTTTTTTCTCTCTGCTGTGTGAGAGCAGCTCGGTTGGCTGGAAAACTGCAGAGAGGGGCTTATCATCAAAAACAGGAGCACAGGTGACAACCACAGACTTCTATTGTGAATCACTGCATCCTAAATTGCATTTAAAGAAACTCCATTTACCACAAACTGCACAACAACTCTGATTCTTTAATGTGAAAACAGGTGATACATTGCTGTCAGAAACTAGGCATTCTGGGCGAAGTGGCCAGTAAAGTGAACATCAAGTGCTGAGCCACAATCTAGTAGCCATCTGTCATCAAGAAGTGGAGTGTGCTTCAGTGCGCTAAGTGCTTCACCTTTCTCATTTCAGCTTGCTTGACAATATCAACAAAATAGTTTTACAAGTTGCTGGACTGAAGCAGGACACTTGTCAAGTAGCTATCCACAGCCTCATTCACAGATACGTACCCTTTTACATTTTGGGGATGTTCTGTTGTTGCTAACGAAGGATCGCGCACAAAAGAACAGGGTTTGCTAATAGCCTGTGCAGGTAGTCCATTGTGTTGATTTCCAATCAGATCAGCTGTTGACAACTAAAGCGTGTTTCTTTCCCTGCCAATATTAAAGATTGATTGCTTTTAATTATCAGTTCATTGTGTGCGAATCCTGACAAGTGCACTGTCCATTCTGACAAAACCCAGTATGGCCGTTCACCACATCATGGCTGCTGCAGCTGCTTAATTCGAGCTTTTGTATGTGTCCACCAGCTCTGTGAGTCACATGTGACCCTGGCTTTTTTTTTTTTTTTTCCTGCATTGGCTTCTTTACATGTGAGGTCTATTTCTGTCGTTCCGGCTCACGTCTCTAGCTGTAGGCTGAAAAACACTCATATACAGTAATTACTGACAGCTGACATGAAAATGGTGGGAGAGAGAAATCTCTGTTCAGTAGAACCAAGCTGTTGCTGTGGATGAACTTACAGTCTAATAAAAATGAACCAAAATCCAGGTAAGTGACAGCAGCTCCGATTTCAAATGGTCTAAATCAACCTTTAAAATGAGTGACGACAGAGAAAAAAAATTGCCTCTTAAACCCAAAAGTACGGTGGCATTGAGAGGTCAAACGCACTGCAACTTAAGAAAACAGTAAGTAGAAAAGTTCTACTAAAGCTCACAAAAAAAACCTTGCAAAACACAACAGAAGTGTTTTTGGAGAGACAATAAACATTATAGGACAGCTGCAGAAGTGACAAACTAACAGTAAACGACTAATAACAAACACGTATCTACAGTGTTATATGAATCATCTTTTTCTCCCTCACAACACCGACGAATCCTCTGCTTCTTTGAAGCGTCTCAGTCCAATCCTTCGCATGTTTTGATTTCTGTCACTTCTGCAGCTGTTCAAAAACACTTCTGTTGTGTTTTGTGAGATTTTTTTTTTCTGCTTCCTTTGTGTTTTATTCAACTTCCGTTGTGTTTTTTGTGCTTTCACAGCCTTTTTTCTATTTGCTGGTGTTTTCTTAAGTTGCAGTGCATTTGACCTCTCAGGGCCACCCAACAAAAGACACATTTCTTCAAGCCAAAGTCCCCCTCATTAACCAATGACTACAGTTTAGTTGCACATCTTAAGTTGTTACTAATTCATGAAACCATTAAGTGATTGACAGACAACCTTTCTGTTTTCAGATCAATAGTTATTAGTTTTCAATCCACTGACATGTCTGCCCTTTGCATTATGGGCGTAGAATACTTGAAAAATTAATGTGTACAATTAAAATGTTACTTCCATCAATGCACAATAGAAGAAGCCTCATTAACAGCAAAGCCTTTTTAAAAAGTCGGCTTGTCAAACAGGTAAAGTATCTCCAGGCTGTCTTTAGACTGCCATTAAGTCTAATGTCTTCCATCACCCGAGAATATAGCACAACACCAGCATGCACTGACATGAGCACTATCTGTAGCATAGTTGAGTTTTGGTAAACAAGGCAAATGTCAATATGCCATCAGCACAGTGCAAATATCTCTAAGGACCAAGAAGTCAAAGTACACACAAAGTGGATATAAAGGCGTACATCTGGGAATGCCTGACAATAGAATTAAAGGAATAGAAAGGCAATAACATTTTAGTTTTATTATTGCACCCAGCACCAGAGCCATAACTTTAGCTGCAGAGATAATAAAGTCACCAGTCCATGACTATAAATCAGTATTTTTGCATTAGTTAGTTAGTTTTTCATTTTGTGTTTTGTTTTTCTGAAAATTGTATTTCATAAACTGAAAGAACTGGTAAATTTCTGCTGAAAAAACAATACATTGTACATTAATATTATTGAGCTAGTGGGGCAGGTCCTGCTAGTGGGCATAGAGCCACTACAGATTCAATTCAGTTCAGTTCAATTCAGTTTTATTTATATAGCGCCAAATGACAACAACAGTCACCTCAAGGTGCTTTATACTGTAAGGTAAAGATCCTGCAGTATTATGGAGAAAATCCCAACAATCAAACAACCCACTATGAGCAAGCACTAGGCAAAGGTAGAAAGGAAAAACTCCCTTGTAAGAGGAAGAAACCTCCGGCAGAATCAGGCTCAGGAAGGGGCAGCCATCTGCTGTGACTGGCTGGGGGGTGAGGTGAAAGAGAAAAAAAGCAAAAGAGAAAAAAGAGAGCATAGGGAGACAGGACAAAACACAGAGTAAGGGAGATATGAGACAAAATGTAATGACATGTTGCAGTGGTATATAAACATTGGGAGTGAAAAGAGGGGAATAGAGAAGTGCTCATTGCATCACATTGTATCACGTGAAGTCCCATACCAGTCTGAGCCTTTAGCAGCATAACTAAGGGATGGTTCAGGATCACCTGATCCGGCTCTAACCATAAGCTTATCAAAAAGGAAAGTTTTGAGTCTAACCTTAAAACTAGAGAGGGTATCTGTCTCTCGAATCCAAACTGGGAGCTGGTTCCACAGGAGAGGGGCCTGATAGCTGAAGGCTCTGCCTCCCATTCTACTTTAGGAACCACAAGTAAGTCTGAAGTCTGAGAATGAAGACCTCTATTAGGATAATAAGGTACTACGAGGTCTTTAAGATGTGTTAGGGGCCTGATTATTCAAGACTTTGTGAGGAGAAGAATTTTAAATTCAATTCTGGAAGCCAATGAAGAGAAACCATTACGGAACACCTTGATGTCTCCCTGGAAGAGCTGGAGGAGGTGGACGGAAAGAGGGAGGTCTGGGCATTTTTGCTTAGGACCTAGATAAGAGACAGAAAATGGATGGATGAATGGATGGATGGATGGATAACCTAAAAAGAGTTTTCTTATGCCATTTTCTGGCCTTTATTCCACTAAAATGACGTCAGTTTGTAATTTTAATGACTAATTTTTAAAAATGGGGAATGCCAGAAAGAGTCTGAGAACCACTGGGCTTAAAAAAAAAATCCTCACCTAAACCAACATTTTCACTGGTAACTTTGGTCTTTTATATCCACCATTTGTCTCATGGATGTCCCATGGATGTCCCATGGATGTCACATCTAGTGAAAATACATGCATCTCTATTGCAAAAGCAACTTTGCAACAATCACACAAGCCACTATGAAATCGGGTACTGGTCCAACAACCAATATGTTCATTTTTTTTTCCTTAAAAAGAACAAAATATGCAAAAATGAAAGAAACTACAGGTCCTCAACATATGCTGGGACACTACCACACAGGACATTCTGCTGAGTGCACAGAAAGCTGGCAGGAGACTAAAACTGCAGCATCACTTCTGCTTACTGTTTAATATAGAAATGAATCCTAGGAGACTGTCTGCATAAACACTTCTACTGAAGTCAATTTCAACAGTGAGGGGAGGAAAAACTGGAAATAGTAAATATAGTGTGGACTACAGGGTGACGCATTCAATTCCAAATTGAAGAGTTAAGCCTGGGCTTTCTGCCCAGACTTGCTTTCTGAATACACAATTTCATGAGCCTCAAAAATAAGGTGGTAATATGAGACATCTCTGCCAACGATACACAATGACAGTAAAATAGGACACAGCGATGAGCAGGACAGTCATCACTAAATAATAAATAATGAAATAAAAATCTTGGAAAATGTACAGCAGCAGCTTTAGCAACAATATCTGAATCCAAATCCACTTTAACAAAGGCAGCGAGACATGGATCAAATGCAACAAAAATTAAATTCAACACATTTTTCTGCCTACAACCTAAAATTAACATAATGCCTTTTCAACATCAAGTTTAAAAAGAATCCTATTGTAAAGCAGAGAATGAGAGAACTGTTGGGTTTCTCATTTATATCTGCTGCACACTTTCTGTACGGCTGAACCCAATAAGGTCATGAGTGTAGTGAAGCTAAGCTCTCTTTTCCCCCAATGGAGTCTTGCTCAAGGGCCAAAAAATGGCTGCCAAAGTCTTAAAGCTTAAAAGTTTATGGTCCAAAATATGTTGGTAATGAAACAGATTCCCTGAACAATGCTATGGTTTGCTGGACTAAATCCCTTTAAATACGGGGTCTGAATTGTGTGGCCAAAAAAGACTAAAAGAGGAGCCTCTACCACAGGAAACGGAAGAAACTAAAGCTACCAAGCCAAATTGTTGCTATAGTAACCCTTATTGAACTGAAAGATTAAGCACACACATGCTGTAAAAAAAAAATATTGATCGATTTTGTTAATCTGTCATTAGCAAAAAGGTTAGCAGATTTGTTAAAGCATATGAAGTAAAAGTAACAATGATATTAGAGGAGGCCTTAAAACCCCTTAAAAGGATCAATGCTGCATCTTCATCAGCAGATTAAGAGAGCATTCTGGGAATTAAGGTGAAGGCTGAACTCATCAAAGTAAAGTGGACTTCAAACAATATGAGTAGCCATGACCAATAAATGCATGAATACGAATCATTGTTTCTGTTCACTGACTATAGCTGACTCAGTAAGACAGCCAATTATCCTCTTAAGAGGTAATTTTAACAAGGTCATGCATTTTCAGTTCAATTCAATTCAGTTTTATTTATATAGCACCAATTCACAACAACAGTCACCTCAAGGTGCTTTATATTGTAAGATAAAGACCCTACAATAATACAGAGAAAACCCCCAACAACCCCAACAAGCACTAGGCGACAGTGGGAAGGAAAAACTCCCTTTTTAACAGGAAGAAACCTCCGGCAGAACCAGGCTTAGGGAGGGGCAGCCATCTGCCACGACCATTTTCAGTGAATTCTTATTTCATCAATCTTCTTTATACACAAAATAAGAAACACAACATAGCTGTAACTAACTAATAATTCCATTAGTGGTTAATCTGCAAATTAGTGGTGCAGTCTCAGGGTCAACTTATCAATGATTTGCTCGATATGCTCTCATCTAACCAAATTACTTGGCTACTTTAATAAGGAGAAAATGGCTACATCAACATCCTTCCAGAATCAGTCCTTTATTTTTGGCATCTTGACATGCATTTTCACAACTTTTACAATTTTTACAACCTGATGCAGATGCTAGGTTTAATGTGTATCATGCATAGCTTTAGTTCAGGCAGGTCATGGAATCGGGCTCAGCCACAATCCAGACCAGATGCCTAGTTTTAAGAAATCTAGTCAGGTAAGAGTCTGTTAACATTTCAGTATAAAAGAAGTGGCTTAAATGATTTAATATGCTGCAAATAGTAGTTCTTTAATGAATAATTAATACTAATTTAGGCTAATAAGACAAGCAGGAGAAGTGCACTCATTGCATTGTGGCAGATTAATATAGTTTGGATGAGAAGTAGATACCATTTTAGCCGACTGTACCAGCAAACTGTCTTACTGTTTTCTGCATAAAGCCCAGACATAGTAAACAGACATTATTTCAGGAACCACCACTATAAATAGTAAGCTGATAGATAATTTACATCATTAGTCATGTTATGTCTTTAATCATGTCAAGTCATTACTATTATACATTGTCTAATACTATATTAGACCTGATAAGAGATGATAGCAATTCCATTCTAGTGGCCTCTGCACATATAACATTTTTAATACTATATTATGTTTTTGATTACAAAACATTAGTGTTATTTTGCTATAAAGTTTTCATTGCTGATCAGTGAGACCTTTCTCACACACAAGGCTTCAAATACTGCCGCTCAGTCAAAGCAGCTCACAAATAGCCACGTGGTGTCCTTTAGTACTGGTCCCATGACGTGTGTGTTGAGACCAGTCTTGGTCCTTATTCAACATTTTTTAAACTAAGCCACAAACTTGTAACCAGCCTCATCAAATTGTTTTATGACTAAACTGAACCAAACAGCAGAGAACTAAACCACTGTCTCAAGGTTCAAAGTCTTGTGATTTACACCCATGCCACCCCACTTTTGCCTACTTACTCTGCACGTTCTTGAAATTTGTAGTAGAATAGTGAAGTTAATAAAGTTTATAGCAGCCCTCCAAATATTGTCTACACTGTAAATGAACTATGTATTTCCAATCATAAGTTGCAACTTTACAATAACCATGCAGAAAATTTTAATAAATAAGAAAACATTTTTAATTATCCTTTGATCATTTAACAGTAAAATCTAGCAACTTTTAACAAAGGCTAAGGTGAGTAAGTAAAATTGCTTATTTTGTCCAAAAATAATCTGATAAGCTGGTAAATATTTGTTATTTCTGGCTGGAATACAGCTGTCAACTGATTTTCTTTCAGCTGACTAATCATCTCAATTTCAATATTAACACAGTGCATATATTAAAAAAAGAATGAAAGATCAAAGTGGATCTAAAGAATTAATAGTCAACAGTGTAGAGGATGTAGGAACTGTTGCTACACTTAAGTGTTGTTATTAAGCCAGTTGTTGCAAACATTAATATTGATGATTCTTTCAAAAGGAAAGGGAGAACTAACCTTAACTTATTAAAGGATTAATGGAGTTGTAGAGCTGAAGAAAAAAATAAAAAATCTTAACCCATTCCATTAATGCCAGTAGATACATGGAGCACAGGAATTTAGTGCTTTTCTTGGACAAAGGGTTAACGGTGACAATGCAGGGTGTCACTGCAGATAAGAGTCAGGTCGATATCTGACAACAGTAATGAATTGCTTATGACATCAGCGTACTAATGTTAGCACAACTGCTTTCTCAGTGCACTCCTGAAAAGCATATGGGATGCCTCCTGAAATTAAAATCCATTCTCCTGCTTAGTATGCTCTTTACAGATCACACTGATGCGGTGTGTGTATACTCTGCATTACACAGTGATGGCTCATCACTCTGAACATATGGCAGGTTTTAAATGGTGTTTTGCCCAAATGCTTATCTAGATGCCTATTGCAGTCTGTCTTCATTGGCATTCATTAGCATTGTTTAGAATTAGGAGGAGTTTGTTTTGAAAAAGTCATTATGGAAACTTTACGTGATCCCGTCATTATAAATCTGGATGCCCATAATGGCACCAACAAAACCTGAAATGCTATCTCTGTTTCCTTCTGCTGAGGACATTGCTCTGTATATCTCCGTCATTATTCCTTGAACTCGACATTTTATCTACACTCAGGTATCTTGCCTGGGCTATTTGAGGAGATGAAGGTTCTTGAACAAGACGCTGATAAGGGTGACTCGCTTTGTATGTCTATTCCCATGGAACTAAAAAGGTGCCTGTACTTGAAAACTCATACATACAGAGAAACTTTAGCCCCATCTGCACTTCAAAGATGAATGCTATATTTTTTTCCCGATTGCATTTTAATTGCAGGCTCTGAGATGGCAAAACTGACTTCAAGCTCTTTTTCAAGGGGCATTAGGTCTTATATTAATGCCTGCTGACAAAAGCTACTTTCACACTGCAAGGCGTAAAGCTCAATTTTGATTTACTGTTGAGAACTGATTTTCTGTTACACACATAATGAACTCACTGTGGCCAAAATCTAATAGGAGTTTGAAAAGGTTAGATGTGCAAAACGAGCCACATATTCCTCTTTTGTTAAATTCTTTAGATGTCTGAAGCAATCCCTAAGGCTCTTAAGTGTGAGGTGACATTGGAGCCACATTCACCTGTGATCCTGTTCAGCTATTTCTTTTGATATGCTTTCAAACACAGGCGCTTTGAATTTTGCTTCAAACCTTTTTCTGTAAATCCTTATGAAGTCCAACACCTCATTATCCCACTGAACAATGTCCTTCATGCTCACTTGCTAGTACAGCCAACAGCGTGTATTCTAGATCGCCGCTTTTGGGATCATGACAAATAAAATCCTAGAGGGACATAAAAGTTGTATGAATTTTTAATATGACTTCTGACAGCACGTATAAGATAGACAGTGTGTCAGATTTGGGTACACAGGACTGAGCTGGAAATGTCCATTTGTGATGTTGTAAAAGGCAGCCCTTCACCCCTGGCTCTGAACCAGATGTAGCACTGTCTACATCTGTCAGCAGAGCAGGTGACCTTCTGTTTAATTGGTGGACATCAAATAGCATAAGAATGATGTATATGTTATAATGTGAGCTAATGCATGGGGCCCCTGCAGCTTGTTAATGGATGCCAGTGACCTGACTATAGAGCGAACATTACGATATGACTGGTGATGCTAATGCTTGATGTTTCTACAAAATACAGAGAACGGTTTAATACTGGTGGGCACTGTTTAACAGGCAAGGTGCCTTTTCACCACACATGCTGAAGCACGATAAAATCGCAAGGAACAATGAAGATGCATTTATGAAGCTGGTGCTTATGAAATGTTCAGAATGGTCACAGCCCATTTCACCAACCAGTAACTAGCATATCAATTTATCAAACAAATAGGGCACAATCAACAATTTCTCTTTCTGTTCATTCATTTAAATCTGTCACCACTGAATTGAGGACATTATGCAAGGCATTTTGACTTTCAGCCAAAACAACTCTATTTTCACATGATGATTAAAAAGAAATCTACAAACTTAACAGCAAAGACTCTTACTTATTGGCCTAAATTATACTCTTCAGTTATGACACTTAAGAAATACAAAGTTTTGAGTCCTCTCTAGCTCTTTAACACTTTTCTGAAACATCACTAAAACAAATTTGGCAATAAAAATAGCCAGGCACGTTTTTGAGCAGTTATTTTTAAGGATTATCTAAATTAACTTTAATTTCAGTGGTTACTGAGATATAAAAACTCAATGATTAGAATTAAGTTTGCCGTTGCTAAATTCTTTTAGAGATCACTCATCTCTTGCTTGTACACTCACACCAGCCACTATATTAAGTACACCTTGCTAGGACTGGGTTGGACCCCCCTTTGTCTTCAGAACTGCCTCAATTCAATTCAATTCAATTCAATTTTATTTATATAGCGCCAAATCACAACAAAAGTCGCCTCAAGGCGCTTTATATTGTAGGGTAAAGACCCAACAATAATACAGAGAAACCCCAACAATCAAACGACCCCCTATGAGCAAGCACTTGGCAACAGTGGGAAGGAAAAACTCTCTTAACAGGAAGAAACCTCCGGCGGAACCAGGCTCAGGGAGGGGCAGCCATCCGCCGCGACCGGTTGGGGGTGAAGTGAGAAAGACATGCTGTGGAAGAGAACCAGAGATTAATAATAGCTCATTAAATGCAGAGAGGTGTAAAAACACGGTGAGAGAAAGAGAAACACTCAGTGCATCATGGGAAACCCCCAGCAGCCTAGGCCTATTGCAGCATAACTAAGGGAGGATTCAGGGTCACCTGATCCAGCCCTAAC
>VUQS01015276.1:3222-27297 GCA_015108495.1 Heterochromis multidens
CTGTTTTCTATACATTCCCACTGTCTGCACTTTTATTCTTTCCCTGTCTCCATCTCTGTTTGTTTGTAATAGCTTGTTGGTGGGTCTGTTACACAGTTGCAGTTGGGCACACATGTAGGAGAGTTAACCCAAAGGAAACAAAGCAAGGTCACCTTACTGGGAGGCTTGCCAGTGTATTAAAAAAAAACCTATCACCTATCACGTATAAGCTCACTCCTTGTCCTTGCTCTCCAATATTCTGTCTGTTTTTTTCTCTCATTAACTGCCTGACTTACCAATTGATGGTTTCCTTGTGCATGCAACTTGGATGGAATTTTTATATTTCGTATTAGTAGTTAAGAAGGAAAACCTCATTCTTGTTTTTACAGCCTCCCCTTCTTGTTCTCACTTTCTCTTTCTAACACAGTGTCCCTTGTGCTTCTGAACCGTTTCCCCTGGCGGTCTGAACTCTTTCCATACCAAGTGGCCCATCCACTGTTACTGGAGCATGAAGTTTCTCTGTGGTCAACCAGTGCAGGTAGCCACTTTTCTGTCTCAAGGCTGTGCTGGTGAGAAACTGTTACACTAATCAGAACAGATTTTTTTTTCATATAGCTTTTATAGGTAGGCCCTGCTTCTTCATCAGCCTACAAGTCATTGCAGGGCCTTTGACTTGTCTTTTCTTCATCTGTAAACCAAGAAAAATGTTGTGTACCTATTATGTAATATCCTTGCAGTCATCGAGAGGTCAACAGTGGTCTCTACTTTGGCCCACAAATATAATCTGACAAGATCTGTTACATTGGCACTGTTTGCTGTTGCAGCTTTCTCCCCAGCTGGCCAGGATTTTACAAAACAGCTTTCTGCTTTGTTCCTGAATTAACAAAATCAGTGACACCTAAAACCAAACAAAAATATCTCCTCTTTGCCAGCAGGAATTTCCCTTTAGCTGACATCACATTTTTGGTAACTTTAATTTTGCCCATAGGACTTGCATTTTCTTCCTGTGGTTTCTATTTAGTCTGAAACATCTTTTGCATCTGGTTTTCAAATAAGTGAGCAGCCACCATCTGTATTTCTCCAAATTGCAGTCAGTGCCTCTTCTTCTCTAACCCCCTCTTCCTGACGTAGGTGGTATGTGAAGGTGTTAGAGGCCAACCTGTCTGCTTTGGTCTACTGAGGCCAAATGGCCCATTTGAGCCCACACAGACAATTCAGAAAACATCCACAGATACTCAAAGACAGAGAATGTGGGGCTATGTCTTCCTGTTTCTGTACGGGTGCCTGTTGTATGCATTTCTGTCTCTGTGTCTCTCTCCGTTGTTTGTCTGTATGTTTCTGCTGCTTCGTTTATATATTTGCTCTGTGGCTTCCAGTTTTTTGCAAATTGGTCCAACTTTCTCATGTCCTGGCTGCTGTCACCACAGAACTCCTGCCAATCCATCTGATTAAATTACTGTTAACTATCTGCTTTATTGTCCAGTACTTCCAACCCTAAATTATGTGTATGTTTTGTGCAGCATGTGAGGTACTACTGTACACATAGTCAATGAACCACTTACATATTTTTGCTTGAGCTTACTCAAAAAAAAAAGGTTTTACACAGTATCTATTTTGAATGCAATGTGGTGATCTTTTACTATTACACTACGTGTTATTTCCTTTGCAACACTGCTAGAGATTGATTGAGAACACTCATATAAATGCTCACATATCAACACAAATCCCTTATAGCTTACATTTTGGGCATATAGACGATTTTGTATTTAAAGGTACACTCACTTTGCTAGTACCCTTTTGCCTTCAGAACTGCCTTAATTCTTCTTGGTATAGATTCAACAAAGTGTTGGAAACTTTCCTCAGATAGCATCACACAGTTGCTGTAGATTTGTCAGCTGCACATCCATAATGAAAATCTCCTATTCCACCACATCCCAAAGGTGCTCTATTGGACTGAGATCTGGTGACTGTGGAGACCATTTGAGTACAGCAAACTCAGTGTCACAGTCAAGGAACCAGTTTGAGATGATTTGAGCTTTGTGAGATGGTGTGTTATTCTGCTGGAAGCAGCCCATCAGTAGATGGGTGAACTCTAGTCATAAAGGGATGGACATGGTCAGCAACAATACTCAGGTAGGCTGTGGCATTTTAATGATGCTCAGTTAGTACACTACCACCTCCATTAGCAGCCTGAATTGTTGATACAAGGAAGGATGGATTCATGCTTTCATGTTAAGTATGCCAAATTCTGACCCTAGCATCAAAATTTTGCAACAGAAATTAAGACTCATCAGACTGGGCAACATTTTTCCAATCTTCTCTTGTCAAATTTTGGTGAGTCCGTGTGAACTGAAGCCTCAGTTTCTTGTTCTTAGCTCACAGGAGGAGTGGCACAGGAGGTCTTATGCTGCTGTAGTTCATCTGCTTCAAGATTTGACATGTAGTATATTCAAAGATGCTCTTCTGCATACCTTGGTTGTAACAAGTGGTTATTTGAGTTATTTTTGCCTTCCTATCAAAATGAAGCAGTCTGGCCATTCTCCTCTGACCTCTGACATCAACATGGCATTTCCTCCCAGAGAACCACTGATTACTGCATATTTTGTCTTTTTCTGATTATTGTGTGGGAAAATCCCAGTAGATCAGCAGTTTCTGAAATACTCCAGCCCATCTGGCCTAAACAAGCATGCCACTTAAATCTGCTTTTTTCCTCAATCTGATGCTTAGTTTGAACTAGACCGTGTCTACATGTCTAAATGCATTAAATTCCTGCAATGTGGTTGGCACATTAGTAATCTGTGTTAAAAAGCAGCTCAACAGGTGCACCTAACAAAGTGGCTGGTCAGTCTAACTACATAGCCAACGATATAATTGATAAAAACCAACTTGAAGAGCACTTCATAGAAAAATGGGGTAAGAGTGATTGTATTGTTGAAATGGGTGACATTTTCTCTTCTATAGACTGTAGAATGCAAACAAACGTATTAATCTCTGCTTTGGTTCCCTACTGAAAATCAAGCTTTGGCTACTTAGTTGGGGTCAGTATACACTCAGCTTGGGTCTGGAGGTCTTTCACATATGACTTTGTTATAACACGTTGCTAGCTTCGGTAGTTGGGTATCGGTCCACCAGGGTCTACGCCCTTGGCCGCCGCCTGACACACACTGCATCTGACCCCCTACGGCGCCTCCTGCGGGTGGTGGGCCTACAGGAGGGTGGTCCCCTGTCTCCTCTTTGGGCTGTGCCCAGCCAGGCCCCATGGGCTAAGGCGGTAACCCTATCCCAGGCAGGGTGAACTGTTCCCTTGGTCTTAAACTCATAAGGGTCTTCTGAATCGCTCTTTGTCTGGTCCCTCACCCAGGACCAATTTGCCATGGGAGACCCTACCAGGGGGCAAAAGCCCCCCGACAACATAGCCCCTGGGATCCCTGGGGCAGACCCACGCTGGAGAGATTATATCTCTCGGCTGGCCTGGGAATGCCTTGGTGTTCCCCCGGATAAGCTGGAGGAGGTGGCTGGGGTGAAGGAGGTCTGGGCTTCTCTGCTTAGGCTGCTGCCCCCAATGGATGGATAACACATTGCTTTAACAGGTGCTTGGAGACATTTGATGCTGTGCTCTTAACAGTGGAGAGCTCTTTCTGGGCAAGGCATAGTTTGCACCTTACCATCACTTTCTTGTTCTTCTGTGAAATATTTTATGAAGTAATGTGCAAATCTCCACCCCTCTAACAGCATCCTATCTCATGCACAAACTAAAATCAGGCAGTTGTTGCAATGCACATAAAAATCACATTTGATTTTCACGTCCGTTACATGCTTTTTGCATATAATTAGAGAATGCATACAATACAACACAAGTAACATGACTGTTTAGTAACTCTGTTATCATTAGTGAATTTAGGAACAGTTGTGCATTTAATGTATTGTACGAATGTAATATGAACGAAGTAATCTGTAACTTTTTGATAAGAGCTCTTTGGATAAGGCACATTAAAGCTGATACAGCAGGGAGACTATATTCGGTTAGATCATTTGTAAGTCAACACTCCCTGTTCACTGTTCCCAAAACAAATTCCTTAGACTTAGATATTTATTCAGTGGTTTGTTTTAATTTGTGTTGACCACTTGAGGTTCTTTTCTCATTTTTAGATTGAATGGATAAATTGTTTTGGTCTGAAAAGCCGTTAGAAAGGATTCATTAAAATAATTAAGCAGTGATTTTTCTATTTGCTCAACAGTTTCAGGTACAAAAGTAAGTGTGTGTTCAGTGCACTCTGGTAAATAAATCTATCACAGGTGATGGCATACCTCTGATGGTAAATCTCTGAAGGGTTTAATGGCAGTGCTGTTGGATTGTGGTTTCTATGTAAAAGATCCCCCAATGCCACCAATGTGAGAAAAGAAAAATCCAATACCTAATAATGGCACCAAGAAAAAAACAAAGAACATACTGTATCTCTGGCAAAGTACCAGGAGACATTTAAACTACACTCTTAGTCACTTGTAGTCAAAACTCAGGGACACATTGCTACCACATTTTATGTCTAGACCAAACTCTATTCTGGTTTAGGACAGATGTCAGTGGCAGGAAAACAGTCTGTGCGATATTTAGAGAAAGTCCCCTGAGGATAGACAGAAAAGCTGAAGGGAGATAGATGGGTTTTTTTTTTTTTTGGCCACCTTGGGTTGGCATACACTGACCAGTGAGAGCTGGAGTGGAAAATAATACTAGAGTAGAAGGACTAAACTGGGCTGTTGTGGCCATGGGGTGAACCAAAGGGATGGGTTTAGCCTGAGTGGGTTCATTATGGTCACAGCTGGAATGTGTGCTGGATATTTTAGACTGACCATGCCTATAGTTGTCTAGAAGCTAGCTAGCTAAATGGACAGATAGACACACACCACAATAAAAGGCCATTTTGTTTGGTATACCTTGCTAGTGCTGGGTTTGACCCCAAGGTACTGGAAACAATCCTCAGAGGTTTTGGTCCATATTGACATGATAACATCACACAATTGCTGCAGATTTGTCAGCTGCACATCCATGAGTCAAATGTCCCATTCTACCACATCCCAAAGGTGCTCTGTTGGATTGAGATGGGTACACTATGGTCATAAAGGGATGGACATGGTCAGCAACAATACTCAGGTAGGCTGAGGTGTTTAAATGATTCTCAGTTGGTACCAAGGGGCTCAAAGTGTGGCAAGAAAATATCCCCCATACCATTACACCACCACTACCACTAGCAGCCTGAATCACTGATACAAGGCAAGATGGATCTATGCTTTCATGTTGTTAATGCCAAATTTTAACCAAACCTACAATGTCGCAACAGAAATTGAGACTCGTCAGATGAGCCAGCATTTTTTCAATCTTCTATGTCTAATGTTGGTGAGCCTGTGCGAAATGTAGCCTCAGTTTCCTGTTCTTAGCTGACAGGAGTGACAGTAGCCAGTTTACTTCGAGGTTTAACATGTTGTGTGTTCAGAGATGCTCTTCTGCATACCTTGGTTGTAACAAGAGATTATTTGAATTATTGATGCCATCCTATCAGCTTGAAGCAGTCTTACCTCTGGCATCAAAAAAGTATTTTCTACTAGAGAACTGCTGCTAACTGGATATTTTATCTTTTGTATCATTTTCTGATAACCTTAGAGATGGTTGTGTGGGAAAATCACAGTAGATTAGAACTTTTTAAAATACTCAGACCAGCCCGTTTGGCACCAACAACCATCTCACGCTCATGTGCTCAAGCCACTTAAAATACTTTTCTTCCCCAATCTTGCATACCTAGCAAAGTAGTTGGCGAGTCTATGCATCGCACATTGTTCTGTAGTGTAAACACTTTTATGAAGTATATATAGTACGTAATAGTAATATTAATGCCATTCTCCTCATATGCAGCAAGAACCAACTGGTAGGACTGAAACATAGTAGTATGCTGTATATCCACCACCTGTGCCAGATTAAATGACTTAACCTGAAAGCACTTATATTGCTAAATACTTAAATAGTTATACACAGAGGATGTGTCTGGGTCTACTCAACACCTCACTCTGTGCTTTCCACCTGAGCCTAGTCTAGTCAGGGGTTTATACGTGGCACAAGTCTCTCATTGTGTTAAAACATGTCACTCATCATAAACATATGACACAGGCACAATAACATGTTCTCTTGTTTGCACACTGGCAGATAAATACAGAGAAAGACAGGCACAGTTACACAGATAATGATAGGTAGTGACTGAGAAGACCAATTCATCAAGTTCTTGTTGGGTTTGGAGAAATGCATTGCTGCATGGGATGGCTTCAGTGAAAGAAACTGATCTTTCATGTTTGCTGCATTTGATTATAGATGATTTATAAATGGACAGTTGAAGAATTCTCAGTGAACTGAAAAGCATGTCCTCAGATACATTCTCAGCTGTTTCTGTCTGTACCTAGCTAACATACCAAGTCTGTTATTCGCTATGGAACGATACCATCTGCATTGACAGGCTTGTTCCACTGTATGAGTCTGAAAGACGGTAAGAGAGCTGCGGTTTGGTACAGTTGGCCTTAGTCAGCATACATGTGTGTCTATATGTGTGTATGTGGTGATTGTTGGCAGGCCTGTGGGCCTTCCCCTCTTTCTTTCTTTTTTTTTTTTGGCTCTGATCACACAAGAGACCCATGACTCATGTATTTTGGCATGAAACGTGCACACCCATACACATGCACATATTCACATAGTCAACAGGCTGTGAGAACAATTGTCTGTAGAGTAAAAAAAAAAAAAGACAATTACCATCATTATTAGGCTATAAATACTAATATTTAGAGTCTTGACATGTTCATATTTGTACCTCATGACAATGCTGCAGTTTGGCACTGCAAATGGCAAGAGAGCAGACCAAGAAACAGACACAGAGGCTCTATGTGGTTTTAAAGCAATAGTTTATTTGGGAAATTTGTTAGGCTGCTGTAAATATGAAACTACAATCAGCCTTGTTAACTTAACAGAACAACTGGAAACCAGTAACCAGAAACAGCTTGCCTGTGTCTGTCCAAATAGAAAAAAAAAAATCCACTTCACTAATTAACACGCCACATTTGTTGCTTTAATCTATACATAAAGCAACATGTAGAAAACCGCAAACTTGTGGTTTTACAGGGGTTGTGTGCAGTATTATTTCTGCATGATCTTCACTGGTTTTCTGGGAACCTCACGGTGATGATACAGATATTGTCCTGTCAAATTATTTAACTAATGAAGGCATTTTTTTCACTAAAAAGGCAAGTGTTTTAGTTACTGACACTTACTCATAGGGGTGGCAGATATATATACATAACACAGTTATTACTGTATTGAGCACTCTTGTTGTCTTACATACAGGTAGATACAAGCTGGCTCAAAACGCATGAAAACATGAATTTTGGATGTAGTAAAGAACATGCTGAAAGTAAATGATTCAATACACACATATACAATACATACACCCCCACCTGCCCACCCCACAACACAAACAATGCATTGCTATTTGTGAATGATTCCTTTTTTATAAGGAGAATAAGTGTGTTTGAAAAGATGTCGATCATAAAACTTTGTTTAGCTGAAGGCAGAAAACAAAGAAAAAAGCACTCTGTTGTGACCACACTTCACCCTTTTGATATGTTAACTTGTGAGACTTTTTCCTCAAAATCCTTCCTGTGTTTTCCCCATTTCTGCCCACTCCACACTCACTCAGCTTTTCCACTAATTCTTTCAACATGTGCAGCATTACCATTTTAGTTGTTGCCACCAGGACAGATTCTGTTTGATAATACAGACTCTCTTTACCTGTGAATATTTTCTTTCTGTTACACATAAATGTATGCAATATTGTGTTAAACACTGACATTTTCAGGTTTTATATTCTATTAAAAGATTAGACATACATCTACATGGGTGTTTTATTAGTCACTCCAAACAAAAAATAGTGTGATTCTCATCAAATAAGGTTGAAAAAATGTACCTCTAATAACAGTTTTTAAAAGAACTGACCATCCATCCATCCATCCATCCATCCAGGGTTATCGCAGCTCTCATGGGAAAAGAGGCTGGGTACACCCTGGACAGGTTTCCAGTCCATCACAGCGCTAAGGCAATGATTTATACTCACATTTACACTATGACTCATTAACTTCACATCCCTGCTATACAGCGTACTGAAGAGAACCCACACAAGCACAGGGAGAAAATGCAATGTCCACACAGAAAGGCCCAAGCTGCCTTGCAGGTTCTTACTAGGGACCGTCTTGTTGTATGGCAACACTGCACTGCATCAAATAGTTAAATTCTAAATGTGATTTTATGTGAACTGGGCACTGGAAAACTGTGAAAATTCATCTTCTTTTCTCCCTCTCTTCCTCTGTTTGTGCCACCAGCCTCAACTGACCTCCTGTATCCCCTCCTCCTCCTCCATCTTCCGAAACTGACCTGATTGCCAAGCTCTGTCCTCTCCTCTCCTGTCATGCGTCTCCTTGCTCCCCTGCTCCTCTTGCTACTCCTCGGATCAGCTGAACCCCGGAGAGGCCCTCGGTCAAAGGCTGTGGAGAGGGGTGCTAGGGGCCATGTACGGGGCAGAGGCAGGCCCGGGGTCATGAGGCGTCAAATTGAGGAGTGTAAGGAATACATGGAGGCAGGAGAAAAGTACCTTGACTGCCAGGACAGGCAGCTGACCACTGTGATGCAGGACTGGCCCAAAGATATCCAACACCTACTTCTGGCAAGAAATAAGATTCAGGTATTTACAGGCAGATTTCTGCCCACCTGGTGCAAAAGTAACATCTGATGCTAAATACAGAGGATGATTGATAAAGTTTTGTGCAACAAATTGGGTTCTTTGCATCAATTAACACAGGGTTAAGTATCTATAATCTCTTACTCTAAATGTAAATTGAGCTGGCTTGTTGATGCCATGAGCATCTGTGCGCCAGTTATTTGGGACCGAGATCAAAGACAGACTTTTCTTCTTGTGCAGTTTTTGCGTGTCTAAGCAAGCACAGGATGTTTATGTCACAGGTGTTGAGAGAACTAAAACAAAACGATTGCCTGCAGGTTAATAAATGGAAATGACTGAGTTATAGACACTGATCAAAGCAGTGAAAATGGGTATAACTAGTGAGGGAAAGAAACCAGAAACGGTTATATTTCTATTTTACACTAAAAATATGTAATGTGAAAAGTTACACTTGTAGTTGGAATTATGCATAGAGAAAATGTGCCCTGCTAGTTTTCTGAAGCTCATTGTTGCAGTTTTACCACTTGCAGCACTCTTGCTGCTCGGAGACAGTAGTGTTAACTTAATAGTTCACCTTCATTTCCAAATGTCCAACATCTGGCTCCAAAATATATGAGAATTTCAAATTTGAGACTTTAAAACAGTTGTCCATAATGTCACAGTAGCTATGTCCATCTTTTATACACAATCTGTGGCATAACATGGACCAAACAGTTGCAGGTAGGCAAATTCTTACAACCTGCAAAGTGCAAACCTGTAAAGTTTTTTAGTATAGTAAAGATAACAGTTGAGTAATACACAAACAAGCTGATGGTACCATATAGTCCAGAGATACAAATAAAACAATCTCAGTACATCTCTCCTTTTAGGTTTTGAGGGACAACATGTTTGCCCAGTTCACCCAGCTGAAGAGCTTGGATCTCCAGCAGAACCGCATCTCCATGGTGGAGGATGATGCGTTCAGTGGCCTCTCCCAGCTCACCACCCTGCTCCTCCAACACAATGAAATGACAACAGCCTCTGAGGAGGTCCTGCTCACCCTACCCCGCCTTACTTACCTCCGTCTCTATGATAACCCTTGGAGCTGCCTGTGCCCGTTGGACAGCCTGGTCAGAAAACTGCAGCTGCCCAGCAACCGCAACCTGGGCAATTACGCAAAATGTGCAGAGCCTCTTTCACTGAAGGGTCGGAAACTGAAAAAGCTGAATGTAGACTCGTTGTGTGAGGAAGACAAAAGACCAGAGATTGGAGGTGGAGAACGGCCGAAGCCTCCGCCAATAATAAGGAAGCCAGATGCCACCTCTATGTGTCGCACATACATGTTTCCCAGACCGCTGCTGGACTGCAGCAACAAAGGTGAGAGAATGTCAAGTTATGTATCTCTATAACTTTGTGTGACTTCACATTAAACTACAGTATATAGTACTTAATAATGTGATCTGTGCTTTAAATCTGAGGCAAGAAGACACAACTTGCATGCCACTGTAATATAAGTGATGCATCACTCAAAACATGTGATGAAGTAGTGGTTACCTATTAGCAGCATTGCTATGTGGATGCTGGTCTGTCCAGACTGATATCTCACCAAATTTTAGGACTACAATTACAGAAAATTAGTATACTTCAGTTAGTTTTGCAAGATGTTTCACAAAAAACATAATTCAGAAACGCATCGTGTATAGATACAATATCTGATTTAAAAACTCTCAAATTAGGACAGTAAGATTTAAATTTCCAGTTTATAAAATTTTACTGAGCAGTCCCTACCTTTGAAAATAATCACTAATCTTCCTTTCCTGTCCTCACTTTCTTACATTCTTTCTCCATCTTTGTGTTGCAATTTAACATTTTTTGCCTCTCCCTGTGAAATACTGTACAGTTTGTGTGTTTGCTGATATTTATTGAGCTGTTAGAAAAGTTGCAAAATATTACTCGGAGATCAGGCTTAAACTTAAGGAGCAGCTTTATTGCTGAGTTTACAAAACAGAAATACAAAACATAAACTGCTGGCATGGCTAAGCAGAACCTGGAACCTGGAGAACATGGAGCACACAATCAGGGAGTAATGAGACAGAGGAAGCAAAACTGAACATAATACACAGGAGACGAGGGACTATCAAAGTAAAACAGGAAGTGACACTCACACTGAGACACAGGGATGCAGGGACAGTAACAAACACAGAGACATGACTGAGAGAGGGAGACACATACAGAGAGAGCCAGAGAGGGAGACACACAGAGAGAGAGACTACAGGAAGGGAAGAGAGGGACCAGGACTACAAATGTATTAACTAGACAAGACAGGGAAGTGAACAAACATGAAGACAAGACTGAAGACAGAACACAGAGACAGATGGGTACGGGAACACAAGGGAGGCACAAATATAAAGGAACTTAGGGAATATATAATAACTGAAACCAAGGACAGACCAAACACGAAACCAGAACTAAGAATATAAGGGAAACAAACCAATGACTGAAGAAAAGGTACAAAACTCAAAACACTGGGTCAGTGACCCAGGAACCATGACAATGAAAACATTAAACAAAGTTAGAAAGTCCATAATACACAAAAACACTGGGCAACCATGCCCAGGACCATGACAATCTGCTTTAATCAAACTAAATATAGGAGGTGAAATAAACTCTGACAAAGAACAATTTCATTGTTTCTGTACCAGAAAGTGTTTATTTGCCTAATTGCATGTGAAAACAACCAGTGTTAGGTGGTTTGCTAAACTTGGCCACTTCTTTGTTGCAAATAGACTGCTGTGAGAGAGGAGTACTTCATATAAAAAAGGGCATTTATTAGGTTTGCTCAGCAGTCTTCAGGGTAGAGTCATGCTTATTTGTTCAATGAAATGAGGTGCGAGAGAACTTTTGTTGATGTATGTTTTGGTTATAAGCAGGCAGCAAGCAAAGTTGTGTTTGTTTTATTAGGGCTTTCTACATAGGATGTCTGAGCCCCACTGGGTGGGAAGGAGCATACTCTGAATCTATTTGTGATCTCCTCTTTCAAACTCTTGCTCTGTAAAGGAAAAGTTAGGATAAAAAAGTAGGCTTTTATAGATATCATAGATGCACAAATTTTTATGTGAAGGAAACTTTTGTCATTTTTCTTTATCTGATCACACAGTATTTTTGGCTTCTTATTCCCGATCATGTCACGTGTCATGGTGTGTAAAGTATTGTGTGGCATTTGATGAGGTACATTTTTCACAGTGCTGTGAAAAAGTATTTGCCCATTTCCTGATTTCGTTTTGCATATTTGTCACTCTTACATGTTTCAGATTACTAAACAAATTTTTACTATTAGTCAGAAATAACCTGAGTAAATACAAAATGCAGTTTTGAAATGATGATTTCATTTATTAAGGGAAAAACACTATCCAAACCTACCTGGTCCTATGTGAAAAACTAATTACCCCCTAAACCTAATAACTGGTTGTCCCACCCTTGGCAGCAAAAACTGCAATCAAGCGTTTGTGATAACTGGCAATGAGTCATCGCTGTGGAGGAATTTTGTTTTACTCTTCGTTGCAGAATTGTTTTAATTCAGCCACAATGGAAGGTTTTCGAGCATGATCGGCCTGTTTAAGGTCATACCAAAGCATCTCAGTCTCTATTGTTAAATCATTTTTTGGAAAGTTGAGTTCAATTTCACTAGCCACACCCAGGCCTGATTACTGCCAGACTTGTTTAATCAAGAACCTGTCTGACAAAGTGAAGTAGACTAAAAGCATCATGCCACAATCTGAAGAAACTCAATAACAGATGAGAAACAAAGTCATTGACATCTATCAATCTGGAAAGGGTTACAAAGCCATTTCTAAGGCTTTGGGACTTCAGTGAACCACGGTGAGAGCCATTGTCCTTGGAACAGTGCTGAACCTTCCCAGTTTATGATTCAACAATAAGAAAGAGACTGGGCAAAAAATGGCACCCATGGGCGCGTTCAAAGGAGAAAACCACTGCTGAACAAAAAGAACACAAAGGCTCGTCTGACATTTGCCAAAAAACATCTTGATGATCCCCAAGACTTTTGGGAAAATATTCTGTGGACTGACGAGACAAAAGTTGAAGTTTTTGGAAGGTTTGAGTCCCGTTACATCTGGCGTAAAACTAACACAGCATTTCATAAAAAGAACATCATACCAACAGTCAAACATGGTGGTGGTAGTGTGATGGGCTTGGGCTGCTTTGCTGCTTCAGGACGACTTACTGTAATTGATGGAACCATGAATTCTGCTCTCTACCACAAAATCCTGAAAGAGAATATCCGGCCATCTGTTCATGCACTAAAGGTCAAGTGCCCTTGGGTTATGCAGCAGGACAATGATTCAAAATACACTAGCAAGTCCACCTCTGAATGGCTAAAAAAACCAAAATGAAGATGTTGGAGTGGCCTACTCAAAGTCTGGACTCAAATCCGATTTAGATGCTTTGGCAAGACCTTAAACAGACTGTTCATGATCGAAAACCCTCCAATGTGGCTGAAATAAAACAATTCTACAAAGAAGAGTAAAACAAAATTCCTCCACAGCAATGTGCAAGACAGTTTGCCAGTTATCACAAATGCTTGGTTGCAGTTCTTGCCGCCAAGTGTGGCACAACCAGCTATTAGGCAATTGCTTTTTCACACAGGGCCAGGAAGACTTGGATAGCTTTTTTCTCTTAATAAATGAAAACATTAGTTTAAAACTGCAGTTTAAAAACTACGGTTTGTATTTAATCGGGTTATCTTTGTCTAATATTAAATTTGTTTTATGATCTGAAACATGTAAGAGTGACAAATATGCAAAGAAACAAAACAAAACAAAACGAGAAATCAGGAAGGGGGCAAATACTCTTTCGCAGCACTTTATGTGTGCTCTAAATTTTTCAAATACACCACCATGTATTTTGTGTTGTAATCTGAATGCAACATTTGTTTTCTGTTGTCCATGGGGTTTTGGAAAGAACTAAGTAGACACATCTTAATCTGCTTTAGTTTTTAACAATACAATAGGCAAATCCAAGTTCTCACCCAGTTTCCACATCTGGTCCTCTCTGTGCATTAAACTGTCACTATGAGACTGTTGTCATAGTGACCTCTTTCAAAAAGACAGAGATGGCTATTTCTGAATTTGTGCAGATCCATCATGGTTACTTTTATGTGGCCTCTCCAGTTGCTCTTGTATCTTCTTCCTTTTGTTGTCCTCTCACTGTCCGTTTAATTCAACACAGTGTTTAACACACACTGAAACTCAGACACCGTCTGTGTCCATTATTCAGACCGAGTACCACATGAGCATTTGAACACATCTATCAATGGTGAGCTTGTGCCCTTCCAAGAAAGCAGTCTTTCATAGAGAATAGACAAGCCAAAACCACACAATGCAGCTTCTGTGTTGTAAAGGCTTGAGGAAGCTTTTGCATATTTTCCTAATTATTTTTTCTTCTACAGTAAGGCGTTTGAATCTATTCTTTATCTGAACCACTATAAGGTTTCTCTGTTTCGCTCACAGGGTGATTATCCCATCCATCTCTCCACATCTTTTCTTTTTTATGCCCAGTAATAATTCTCCCCATCCTGCCTCTTTCTAAATCACGCTGCACCATAAAAGCTGTATGTGATGTGTGAATATTGCTTAATCTACTGCAGCTGTTGTGGATGACAGTTAATTCATGGTTTTGTGCTTTTGATTTGAAAGGATGCCCATGCTGCATACTGTGAGTTGTTACCACATGATTGGAGTCTTTTCATTTTGTTTTCATTTTGTTCTTTTCCAGCACTAATGTTTTCATTTAGTAGTTGTATTGGCTGTGTGAAATCTAATCTAAGCATTACACTTACATGGTTTCTCGACTAATCTTTTAGTCTATTTGACATTTTGGTATAATTAAGCCCAAATACTAATAGTACTACTGATGTAGTATGATACTTTTGATTTGCAGAGTTATCCTTCATTATTAAGTATTTTTCAAGAAATTTTCAGATTATATGGAGCAGCATGACTGTTCTCTCTACAGACCAATATATAATCCCTCTTCGTCTGTGAACATTGTTTTAGGACCCTGGTGTGACTTTACTGCCGTCTCTTCTGTTCATACACAGACAGGAAAGTGTCTTTTCTTTGGACACTGACTGCTTTTTCACTTATTTTGAATCCAGTCCATTTTAAGAGGAACTTTTCTTAAGCCACTTAAGAACCTGTGTTGTGTCTACACATAACAGATAACTAAGTAACACTGGAGTATATAAAATACTCAGTAAAGCCCCATCATTCCTGATATTGTAAGATATTATACATAAGTCAGAAGTGTTAAATGAGAACAAAAAGCTTTCATCTGTTAACATTTTTGCCCACATAAAATCTCACATAAAATCTCATGATGTTGCTGAGAAACCCAGTTTTAGTTCCTAGACTTTGTTTTCAAGGCTGCTTATTCAGTCAGTAAATCATAGGTTTCAGAAGTAACAAGTGCTCTGTCAAAACTTCAGGCCATTTGAGTAGGCACAGTAGACTCACAGAAGTGAGTCATATATATGGTGACTTGGCTGCGCATACACCCACACTCATGGCATGTTATAGCTCTCACTGGACCTCCTGGATCACAGACAGCAGGCAGATAGTCAGTAGAAAAAAAATTGACCATATTTTCAGTTGAGCAACAGTTGCTGTGGTTTCAAGGCTCCTGACTGCAATGTTGACTGTTTAATCTCTTGATGCATGCTCAATAATCCAGGTAAAAGAATCCCAAAAAGCTGAATCTGTTCATCTGGACGTAGCGTTTTCAGTGGGAAAAACGTTTCGTCACCTCTGGTGACTTCTTCAGTCTCAGCTGACTGCAGGTTTCCCCAACCTTATAAACAGTACATTGCATAATGACCGAAACCAGCACCATTGACACCATTGACTCAATGGTGCTGGTTTCGGTCAGTTTAGCCTCTGTATCTATGCCTGAATGAGTTGCATTAAAGTTGCAGGAGAGATGGTAGAAGGTAAGCTAACAGGGTTGCTAATAGGTTTTCCACTTTCTTTGTTTAAATTCTACAATGAACAGTGGAATAATCTTAACTCTGTTGCTAAGGCTTCTGCATATATACATTCATTGCACTGCATGTATTTCTTCCTGTGCTATTAAAGTGTTTTGGTACATTTACAGTTTAACAACCAAGGTACAGGTGACCTCACATGAAATATGGAACCAAGAAAGGCCCGCACTAAATATGAACTAATTTACTACTTCCTAATGCTACTATACAGCACATAATACTGCCTAACATTGTTAAGAAAACATGTGAAGCAACCTTTTCCCCCCGTCAAGAGTGGGGCGTGCTTCCAAAACAGCCAAAAATGACTGCTTACTACTAACTATGCACCGTTGACCCCCGAGTAATCATGTCAGTACTGTAAAAAATTAACTGCTTCTCTTTCTGCTGTCTAAACAATATGAAAAGTTTTGCAACACATGCTCTAAGTGGGTTCAGCATTATTGCACAAATTGAATATTTACTTTGCAGGAATGACAACAGAAGTGCTTCATGATATTTTGTGGAATGTAAAGTCAAGAAAGAAAAGGAAAAGACTCAAGCTACAAACTTGTACTTAACTCCACATGTCCATGTAAATAATCTAGAGTGCTAGCCCATAAATAGTAGACTGAAATATATAGATACATTTCCAGATGAATGCTCTGTACTCCTACTAAATAATATAAAT
The DNA here is from genome assembly GCA_015108495.1 of Heterochromis multidens. Taxonomy (NCBI): domain Eukaryota; kingdom Metazoa; phylum Chordata; class Actinopteri; order Cichliformes; family Cichlidae; genus Heterochromis; species Heterochromis multidens. The sequence continues at coordinate 19,670 of VUQS01015276.1, forward strand.
AGCTTTGTTCTTTCTATTGAAACTGTGTAAATACTGTTGCGCATTTACTGCCATGGATCCTCATTGTGTTTAACTAATGCACAACCTTGTGTATGGGCAAGCGGCCAACTACATCACTGCAAAAAGTAATTTAAAGTTGGCCTGTTGAAGTAAACCAGGTGATCTATCTCAGACTACAAATAACAAATTATGACATCCATTACAAATACAAAAAACTATATTCATAGCAAATGTTTTAATAGAGTGGGTTTCTAAAAAGGAAGAGTTTTCTCAGGCATCTATAAGCCACAAAGTACTTTTTTTTCTTAACAGAAAAGTCCAAGAGGTACAGATGTTCACTGAACTAATGACTTCAGCAGATTCAGCAAGAGCCTAGTGCAGTGATGGATGACTTTCACATTTCCTGACGTGTTCTCTCCCCTTCACCTTCTCTCCGTATCCTTCATTCATCTGTCTCATCAGTAGAGACATGTTAACAGATGTTAAATAGGAAAGAGCTTAACACTTTATCTGCCATATCGGCTCCATTAAAAAAAGTGACTCCTGATAAAACCTTTTGACTTCCTGAGAACACATTTAGCTCCAGGAGGCTGATGCTAAAAAAAAAGCAAATAGCTCTCTGTTTGTGTTTAGCTCAGCTTCTTTTTTGAGCTTTTATTACCCAGAGGGAAACATGGACTTCTGGTCACAGACACTACTGTCACAGCTGAATACACAGTGTAGGCGTAGGCCCTTATTCACTGTAAAACACAGAAGACCACAGATGTATCTGTCTCTGATGGAGAGGATTTGCTTTTGGCTTGAAAAACTGAAGTCTGATTTCTCACGAGGGAATCGAGGAATTTGAGTCTGATGTTAGAGTGATAGCATTTTCCACCTTTTTTAAAAAAAAATCTAAAAACCTGCTTTGACAAAGTCGCAAACACTTGTACACCTAACGGCAGGCTGGGATTCCCTTTGGACTTTACAGAAGAAACTTTCTCACCTTGTAGGACTGATAACATGAGCTCAAGGCGCTCCGAAGACAATTTTTGCTTCCCTGCATCACATCACAAAACAATCATCATTACATTTCCTCAGTCTGCTGGCTACATCTGTGTGCATGCTGCATGTGTGTGTTTTCTTGGAGTCTGTGATGATTTATGGCACCATGCCTTCATGATAACTGGCTAAAACATCTGTGGCAGTAACGCATACGCGTATAAAGACTGCAACATCTGCACTATAAATGTGTCCATAAGCATTTTTCTGAGCACGTTATGCAGCCTGTGTAAATAAATACACACAGGAAACTTCTTTGTAAGCTCTGCCACATGCATATCATTCATAATTGTACTTACAAATCTGCAAAATAAGTTGGCATTTTATACCAAAACAAAACATTGTTTAATTATGTCTTAGGCTGTACTTGCTGCCTAAACACACTTATGTTTCCTCTCATCTGCAACCATTTTACTTCAGAAACAGTCAGCTGTGATCCTTTTGATGATACAGGTTGCATGGGCCACCTACTCTGTTTTAAACAGGACTACACCGTGATTGGCACAGCAGATGGGACTTCCAATTTAAAAGATATTCATGATGTTGCCCACCCTGACAGGTTCAACAAGTCTAATGACTGGGGGAACCACAAAGCTCATTCAGTCTAGGCTATGAAGGCTTTGATCCAAAACCTCAGAAAGTTAAACTGTAATCAGAGAAACTGGCATCTATTCATTGTTAGTGCACAACTTACAAGTTTCAGCCTTTTATTTTCAGTGGCTTTGTATTGACAGCATCAAATCTGTATTTCACCTGCCTCATCATGGCAGGAGTAACATTTATAAAATCTACCTCCGGCGTGGGACTTTAAATCAAAATGCCAGAGAGACTGTTATAGAGATTGGAATACGTAGGATGCACTGGTTCATGCATTAACGTCTTCAAAGACAAATATGAGAGTGTGAGGCTTCCAGTGTAAGCGGAAAAAAGCTCCCTCTGGCAAATAAGTGAAATGTTGTAATACATGATGTCTTTTTTGACTCCATCTTGAAAATGTAAAATGTTGCACACAACCTACAAACCATGTTGAAAACATAAAGATGCAGACACATTTCTGTCTCAGTCGAAGAGCCGGAAATGTTCATAGCCTCTGTTCAGATTTTTTTTTTTGTGCAAATCTCAATTGGAACTTTAAACCTGTCAAGATGCACACATGATTGTAAATACTTTTGTCTTTCAGGTTTGCCCTTTTAAATTTGGTTTCATGAAAGTTGAAGGCCTAATGCTTCTGGACCTTTCTCCCTCTGCAGATTTGAATAACATCCCATCTGACCTGCCATCTGACATAGTGAAGATGGATCTGTCCAACAACAACATAAAACATCTCAAGCCAAAACAGTTCCTGCTGTCCAAAGACCTCAAACTGCTCAACCTCAGCAGTAACAGTCTGCACCATATAGACACAGGTAACAATCCCATCCTCTACATATCCACTCCCTCTCACACACATGCACAACAGAGCATGCGCATCTGGATGTACAAGTTTCTTATATTGTCACAGCACAGAAAACAGAACCAAGTCAGAGACAAGATAAATGCCATTTTTTAAGGGTGGTGTACTTAATTTCAATTCACTTGGCGACAGTGGGAAGGAAAAACTTCCTTTTAAAAGGAAGAAACCTCTGGCAGAACCAGGCTTAGGGAGAGGCATCCGCGACTGGTTGGGGGTGAGGGGAGGGAGACAGGACAAAAGACATGGTGTGAAAGAGAGCCAGAGATTAATAATAACTAAAGATTAAATGCAAAGTGGTGTATAAACACACAGAGCGTGAAAAGAGGTGAGTGAAGAAGATCAGGTGATGCAACTAGTGAAGATGATCGAGAACCGGATGATCTGAAAGGTGTTAGAGGCACGGATAATTGTGAAACAGTTAACCAAAACAGAGGGAATCCAAAATTAAAACAATATACCATACCCATCATACCACAGAGATGCTTCTGGTTGTTGAGAAAGTGTTTTCTTTTAATCAAACATTGCTTCAGTTGAAAGTTAGAACTTTTGCTTCTGCTATTTGCCAGACAGACTTAGCTGTGGCATGATGGCATCAACTGGCAATGACTTGATAGCCATCTTGGTAATATTTTGAGGACTACATCAAAAGATTTTTAAAAAATAGCTCAAAAAAGTTTGCAGACTTTGCCTGAAATAAGGCTTAAAAAGCATTTTCCCCCAATTTACATATTTACTACGCATCATTAATGACCCAGACCTCAGTGCCGACACAATCTCTGGCTCGTCTCACCAGAGCTTTGAGCAAATGCCATCCTAATTCACATTATAGTTACAATAAGCCAAGAAAAACGATAATTAAACTTGACTACATTTTTACAGTGATAACAAGCAGATATTCTGGCTCCACCACACCTGAAACTGAAAATGCAACAACAGCATTGGCTGTTTCCTGGCTTGGAAGTTCATTGGGTCTTTGGGGGCAGGGACAGGACAACCACCAGCCTGCAGATTCTTCCATAGGTTTCTGTTTCTTTGAGTGTCACGTCTCTGCCTTATAACATCTGTTTAAACTAGGGGATAAAAATCAGAGAACACATTTTCATCTTTGACTTTTTTTCCCTCACGAAATGCTGCATAATTTCACCTTTTCCATAAATAGATAAGTGTTTGGCAATCTTGCTCTTATATAAGAATAACCAGTAGGCAACCATTTGAGTCGAGACCCCTGTTGGAAAGAGTGACGTTGCAGACGAGTTGCACTCAGCAGCGCATATTGACTCATATTGATTGCAAAGTGTTGGAAATGTGTCTGTATTTATAAATTAGATGGCACCTATTTGCAAACCTTCACCAATCTGTCTGAGAATGATTGCAGATTATATGGAGACAGGTTGCCTACCACCAGGCGACCAGTTTTGCAGTCTAAAGTGGTCACCCAGAGATTGAGAGTGAGGCACGCTCAACCTCTGGGCAACCAGCTGATCACTACAAATACTTACAATCAGCCTCAAATGGCAAAACATTTCAATGCGATACACTTTACTCAAGTGTGACTGAACCATTTGGGAGCTTTTTAATAAATCAAAGTCACTAGGGATCAGTTTCCTTTACTCCTCTTACATGTGTCAGCAGCACATGTGCTTCTTTCCTTGTTTATTTCAATAGTTTTCAAAGTAAGGAAAAATTACCCAATAGTTCATAGGGAAAAAAAGCAATTTTTATGGAAATATGCAAATATTGAACATGAAATGCTAAGTAGAGATCAAAGCAAGGTTTCTGAAAATTAAAAAATCTAAAACATTTAGGTTTCAGAGATCAATCTTATTGAACCTTATGAGACGATATTCTGAATACAAATTCTGCCTCGGCAATAAAGGAGTACTATTAAAAAGTGCACATTCATTAATCTCACCAAGCTAATGATGTGTGAGTCCACCCATTCCTGCCCAGGGGGGAAATCCTTTTCAAAAGCTTCATTATCCTGCAACGACACATGTAAACAATCTACTGTTGCTCACCCCACTCTGTCGAAAATTCTTTGGAAACTCAAACAGAAATTCTGCAGAATTGTGAGAGCTTGGCTTGTGATTGCCAGTGACATGTGGTTTAAATCCCCAACCCCACTTTTTAATCATGTCCACATTCAGAGGATTTTTTTTTTTTTAAAGTTGTTTATTTATGCTTTTCATGGGAAGGATGGTCAGAGAGGAAAGAAACATGAATGAAAATGCAACACAAAAAAACTCTGGCACTTTGCATCAATGTGCTATTATTTGTGCTATTATTTCACTGTTGGCTTTGGCTGATTGTTGTGCCAGATTGTTGTGGTTTTTCTAGGGAAGGCAAAACCACCAAAATAGACAAAACAGTAATTTAGATGGTCACAGGATAATGTAGTGTATTTAAAGGCTAATTTTCCACATTTTCCTCTGACTAATAACTTCATATTTTAGAAAATGTAAAAATACAGGGTCCCACCCATCTGAAAAAGGTAGTTCTTAATAGTCTTCAAGTAAGTGCAGTTTATCCAGCTTGCATTATTTTTATGTTACTTTAAATGACAACTCAGTAACAGAATCTTGACTGCAGTCTAGATGTTCAGATTATGATGGCTTGAAAAGCATGGAAGAACAAGATATCCCTAATAAACAGTTTAGCATTTAGGAAATAAACTTTTTGGCAGAGAGTTGGATGAAAGGATTTGTGTATTTCAGTTCCTGGGAAAATAGCATGAATGTGGTCATCATGGCTCCAACAAGCAAATGAATAGTATCCAATTTGGGAAAGCCTCAAGCCTCATGAGTCCAGAGATAAGACATGGGAGGAGGAGGTGAAACAAGAGCATCCCTACCCCTTTCATTACACTTCCTTCCTCTACTATAGTTTCCTCTGTCTGTGTTGTCTTTAGAGTTGAATGTTCGTAAAGCTTACAGACATAGATTTATAGATATAGACTTTCTTTCAAGTTTCCAATTCCATCGATTCTCTTCTTCTCACCATATTTCTCTACCTCTATATGTTCCACACACACACTTCTTCCTCCTCCTCCCATTTTCTCTCCCCTCCTCTCTTCCGCTCTATAAAGATCAAAGCCTGGCCAAAGGCTGGAGAGCGTGAAATGGTCTCTGCTGTCCCATTACTCCCACTCAGACCGCATCCACATGCATGTGCGTGCACACATTAGAAAAGCAGACAGCTAACAGTGACTGAAAACATTTGAGGATGTCAGCAGTCACCTTTTAAGTCAAAAGTAAGTGCTGCTAAAAAGAAACACCTAGAGGAACATTTTGCAACTAATTAGGTTAATTGGCAACAGGTCAGTAACATGATTGGGTATAAAAAGACCATCTTAGAGAGGCAGAGTTTCTCAGAAGTAAAGATGGGCAGAAGTTCACTAATCTACAAAAAACTGCATCTAATAATGTTCTTTAATGTAAAATTGTGAAGACTTTGAATATCTCATCATCTACAGTACATAATATCAAAAGATTCTGAGTATTTGGAGAAATCTCTGTGTGCAAGGGAAAAGGCTTTGAGCACATTAATTTCCTGTCATTCTATTCTCTGTTGATTGTTAAATGGCTCTAAAACTAATTTAGTTTGTACTTTTTCCCCCTCCCAGGTGCATTTGCAGGCCTGCTGTACCTCCGTGAGCTTGATCTGTCCAACAACAGTCTCCATTACTTCCAGTACAGTGTACTAGAGGACCTCTACTTCCTAAGGAAGCTCTCGCTGGACAACAACCCATGGTTCTGTGACTACAACATCCACTACCTAAATTACTGGCTCAAGCACCACCCTGGCGTCCATCACAGTGGCCTGATCTGCTCAGGGCCTCAGGAGTTCAGAGGCTGGCGTGTTGAGGATTATGTCAAGACCTACAACGGGGAATGTCCTAAGGATAAACAAACAGAAGGGACAGATACAGGACAGGGAGCACAAGGAAGGTCAGAAAATGCAGAAAATGAGGCACAGGAGGTGCTGGCAGACATAGGTGACGGAAAGGGTGGAAATCTGCCACAGCCCCTGAAAAAGAAGGCATCAAACAAGTTTGAAATCATCAGGCTGAGTTAAAATGGAGGTGAATCAGATGACTGGTTAGTTTAAAAAAAATTATACAAGGAAATTGAAATGGATGTCTGAGAAGAAGCTGAACAATGGCTTAATAAAACCAGGAACTTTGTTTTGTGGTAAAATCCATTACGTTAGCTTTTAGGGATGAACCTTCCCTGTCTTGTATGGGTTGCAGAAACAGCTAACATTTTCTTGGAGTTTATTGGCTGCAATATCATATTGCTAACCAAAGGACTAGAAAATGCTTTTTGAGTTTTTTGTTTATCGCTTTTCTCTGTAACAATAATTTTGATTTTGACTTCAGGATATACTTTTTTTTTTCTAAAAAAGTAGTTTTGGTCTTTTTGTATTAATGTATGCTATTGTCTACCTGTTTTCTGGAAATAAAAATTTTGTTTATTTTTTTCTGAAAATTTGTTTTACTATGTGATTAAAGGCAAAATTGTCATAATATATGAGAAATGTCAGGATGTGGGTGGCCTGCATCACACCTGACTAATTGGTTTAATAAGATTATGAAATTTCGAGATACATTACAGGTAATGTGTCAAAGGACTATGACTGATTATTGCTGAAGCATTATTCTATCCATTTTATCAACTGCTTATGGTGGGGGGCACTGGAGCCCATTTTAGCTGAAATTGGCATGACACACCCTGGACAGGTTGCCAATTTATGACAGAGCTAAAAAAAGAGAGACAGATAAACTATTCGTGCTAATTTGGAATAACCAATTAATGCATGTCTTTGACTGTGGTAGGAAATAAGAGCACCTGGAGAAATCCCATACAGGTACAGAGAGAATATGTAAACTACACTACCAGTCAAAAGTTTGGACACACCTTCCCATTCAATGTTTTTCTTTATTTTCATGACTATTTACATTGTAGATTTTCACTGAAGGCACCAAAACTATGAATGAACACATATGGAATTATGTAGTAAACAAAAAAGTGTGAAATAACCCAAAACATGTTTTACATCTTAGATTATTCAAAATAGCCACCCTTTGCTTTGATCACTGCTTGCACACTCTTGGAATTCTCTCGATGAGCTTCGC
>VUQS01015290.1:2514-13115 GCA_015108495.1 Heterochromis multidens
CTATGCCCAAAATCAGTTAAAAAAAAAAAAAAAAAAAAATCAAACAAGAAACATGATTTAAATTTTGCTGCTTTCACTTTCACCATTTGCTCCTTGTGATTGTGTTTGGATCGCTCCCAAAATGTCTCAGTTTCAACACTTTCATTTTCAATGCATGCTGGAAGTTACTATGATGATTTAGCCAGGTAAAATAAAACCAACACTTTGGAAAATACACTATATTGCCAAAAGTATTCACTCACCCATCCAAATCATTGAATACAGGTGTTTCAATCACTTCCATGGCCACAGGTGTATAAAATCAAGCACCTGGGCATGCAGACTGCTTCTACAAACATTTGTGAAAGAATGGGTCACTCTCAGGTGCTCAGTGAATTCCAGCGTGGTACCATGATAGGATACCACCTGTGCAACAAGTCCAGTTGTGAAATTTCCTCACTACTAAATATTCCACAGTCAACTCTTAGTGGTATTATAATAAAGTGTAAGCTATTGTGTAAGTAGTGGTAGGCCACGTAAAATCACAGAGCAGGGTCAGTGGATGCTGAGGTGCATAGTGCTCAGAGGTCACCAACTTTCTGCAGAGTCAATAGCTACAGACCTTCAAACTTCATGTGGCCTTCAGATTAGCTCAAGAACAGTGCGTAGAGAGCTTTGTGGATTGGGTTTCCATGGCAGCTGCATCCAAGCCTTACATCACCAAGCTTCCCAGAAGAGTTGAAGCTGTTATAGCTGCAAAGGGTGGGCTGACATATTAAACCCTATGGATTAAGAATGGGATGTCACTCAAGTTCATATGCAGGTGAAGGCAGACAAGCAAATACTTCTGGCAATATAGTTTGTGTGTTGTGATCAAATGCCCTGTTCAGCTATTCAGAAGCTGGTCAGTCTGATAGTACTTTGGCAAAAACGCCAAAAGACAGTTGGATTAAGATCAGTAGATCAGATTACATATCTTGTATCAGACATTTTAATGGCAGCTTTATTGGTTATAGCTGTTGGTTAGTTTAAAATAGTGTCAAGTTTTTATAACCAGAGATACAGAATACATTTGTCTGGCGTAAAATCTTTCTGATAGGCATTTACTCTACTAAAAATGGAGCATTATGGGTTTCTGAAAGCCACTACTGATGTTTTTGGACCAAAAAAGCAGCCAGTATCGACTCACTTTTCATTTTCTGAACACTTTTCTGAACAAAACTACTTCACATTTCAGTTTTTGTGAGGGTGGAAAGACTTCAGAGAAAGACATCTATACTATCTTGGGACAGTAAAACACTTTTCTATTCATTGTAAAGAATAGGTTTTTGGTTTTGCGGCCCCCTACTGCTTGACAAGGAAAGTTTTGCAGGCTGAGGAAAATACTCTTGCATTAGATCGACAAAAAAATCGACATCACCACAATAGTAAAGACACAGACTCTTATGAATTAGTGGTCATACTCAGACCAACATTTTTGGGGTTTGAGGAAAACGTACTGTATGCCATGTAATCTTACAACATTGGTCTAAAGTCTGAGTTCCTTCTGTCCCTCTGTAGGATTAATATAAATCAAATCCCCCACCTCACAATGAAAACTATGCATCGGAGTCTCTCTTCTTCTTTCTGACTGCTTTTATTTCCCTCCCTCTTCAGCTCTGCCTTCTTTCTCTGAAATCCTCTCTACCTCACTATCCCTCCCACCCCTCACCCTGCAGTCAGTGCCTGTCCTAGATTTATTGCACCCCCCTCTATCTCTCTCTTTCGAATGTACACACTTGCTCTCCCAGTCGTTCACCCACTTAAGCTACTTCTCATTTTCTCCCACACTCTTCACGTATGATTTGCCAGACCGATGTCTGCTGTTAATCCCTGCACAATTAGAAAACAAGAAGACTCATGACAATATGATACTGGTGGTATGATAATGTTTCCTTTTTTTTGGCACAAGTTTCTCCCCTTCTGAAGCATCACTGACTGTGGCAAAAGACATGCCTAGAATTTAATTGTTTCCTAAAAAGCACAAAGCTTCCCTTAAATAACCAATACTGTAAAATAATCCCAGGAGCAGTACTTTCCATTTGAGGCAAAACTGAGAGATATCCCTCTTTTGGCTCAGGCCATTTCTCTGAATTCTTGTGGCAAAAAAAAAAAAAAGGCTGCTGATTAAATGCAGAGCATTAAAACACATATGCTCCACTGGGCCTGAAATAAAATGAAGCCTGCTGCCAAAACCAAACCAGGAGGCAGTCATCTGAGTTTGTGATCTAAATCTGCTTAGAAATGATTGGTGATAACTTGTGTTCTCTGTTGGGAAAATATGCATCTGAATATTTTGGGGTTTCTTATATTAATGCCAAACAATATTTAAAGCTGCATTAATAGATTTTTGGCCACATGGGGGGGAAACAGAAGGAGCCAAAAAACACAATTTCCATCATATCACCTACTAGTAAAATAGAAGATGGTAGCAAACGGTTCCCTATTTATTAGTTCCACCAGACCATAGTCTAATCTTATCTGCTAAATGTTTCACTAACCAGTCACTAACGGTCTGTTTGGTGCTGGGGAGTGTACAGTGAGTTCATCAAAGCTGTTTTACTTAAAGAGCTGTGTACTGTTGCTGGAACTTTGCTGAGTTTATACTCACTGTGCCCAAAATGGTGATCTAATAAAGGCTGAAAAGCTTGTTAGGGCTCAGGTTAACTACAGAGTTTGATATCTCATTGCAGTATTGTGACTGCATGCAAACCCTTTCATTCTGCACGTAGTCCGAAGAATAATTGTCGATTTTAAAGCCGTTGTACGGTTAAGCTTTGTAGGGGCTCCTGTGGCGCTTTTGATGGGGCTCATGTGGAGCTTTTGACCAGTAGAACCTTTTTTGAACCAGTGTTTACTTTGTACTTGCGCCTACGCAGAGAGAAGCATGTAGATAATGCAATACACACTACTCTTGATAGTTTGAAGCCAAACCAGAAGAACTGGAGCCGTAGATGTAACTCAAAAACCAAGAAAAAAAAAATTTCAGCTTATCCAAACTGATGACAGAGCAATGTAAACCAAATATGCGAGTCTCATTAAGAATACAGTTTAGAGCCAAAATGTGCAAATAAACGATTTCCAAACCAAACAAACACATCTTGTAAAATGTTATAATGATGTGGGAGAATGTCAAAACCTGTATTTGACTCTGTGTGTGTGTGTGTGTGTGTTTAATGCAGTGGATTAATATTACCCAGTTGTTGAAATCGTGTATCTCTGCATATGTTAATTACAGACAGTTTGCGGCAGTAATTTGTTAATGCTCTAGCTGACCTGCCAGGAAAGACGAGAAAAAGAAATAAAAAGCAGCACAGGTTGCAAATGTTTGCTTGCAAATGTTTAATGAAGTATGAAATGCACTAGGGCTGCATCTTTGGAGTATTATCATACAATTAATCTGTTATTTTCTTGATTTAATTGTTTTCTCTATATACCTCTTGATGCATGCTCAATAATCCAGGTAAAAGAATCCCAAAAAGCTGAATCTGTTCATCTGGACGTAGCGTTTTTTTAATGGGAGAAACGTTTCGTCACCTCTGGTGACTTCTTCAGAGACTGAAGATGAACAGATTCAGCTTTTTGGGGTTTTCTCTATATAAAAAAATTCTTGTGTGTGGAAAAATATCTCACTTTTTATTTAGGTGATGTCTCATAACAGCTTGTTTTGTGTCAGCAGTCAAATATGAGCTGTTTCACAAAAGTGAATGAGAAAAGGCAAATCCTCATATTTGAAGTGTTATTTGGAAGAGAAATGGTTTATGTAAGCACACCTTTTATCTGGATTAAACAGAGTACCTTTTAAAATAAGAAAAAACAATCCCAAATTGCTAATCCTGAAAGAATAATCACAATTTAATTGGTGTCCAGGACTTAAAGAAATTGCAACAAAATTAATGGAAAAGTATTATTATTATTACATTATGGAAATGTGCACGCTATAAATCACCAAAAAAAGATTTTAAAAACATCTTCCAGTCTTCACTGACAGCAGCAGTAAGATTCACGACAACCTCCTCTCACAGCTGGCTTTGAGCTGTGTTTAGTGGTGACAGTCATAACTTAAAAAGTGTCGTGGCTGTCTTGATTTGACTTGTTTCTTACAGTCAGTTATTTGCAGTGCTGGCAACACAGCTGTATTTCACTGCTGCTCTCCTTGCAAATCAGTCTGGAGCTCACTGGCCAGATGCCAATAAAAATGTACCAACTCAGGAGCTTCATCACTTGTAGCCCTGCCCTCTTCAGTGATTTGGGGGTATTAAGGCCAGCTGTCTGGAGAATGACAGTTCTGATACAAATCTCATGCATAATCTTAAGACAAATCAGCTTATTGTTTTTCAACAATTCACTTGTTTTTGAGTGTTGAGCAGAATTCATTGTCTGTTTTTCCAATCGCACTTTAATTTTAAATGTGAGAGGAAAAGTAGTGACTGGAATACACAGCTCACAGTGTAGTCTGTTTTCTAAGATTGCTAAAAGATATAAGACCCTGGAGTTGACTAAGTGGGTGGGGGGGGTGCTGCTATTTATTTTTTTAAGTTTCTTATAGTCTTTAATAAACTCTGAGGCTACATTTAGAATAAATACTGTAGAGGTTACTTAGAATTTGCATTAAAATAATGATTGTCAGTAGAATCAAGTGAAGAAATGGGAGACTTTATTAATAACAATAATTTTGTTTTGTAAGAGTAGCTGTAATAATATTTGACATTTTTGAATATGTACTGTGATGTTATATAATCTGTCTGTAACGTCTATTTGAGAATACATTTGCATCTCATTTAATTCTCTTTGCTCTGCCTCACAATAAAAGAAACTTAACTAAGGAAACATGATCAAGCAACAAAGTAGACATATGATGCACAAAGCAGCAGAAAGTATGTATACTTTGGAAAATAAATTATTTTGATTAAAATGGGAAAAGATCATCTCAGACCTGTTTAATATGTCAGTGACTGATTCTGCACCATGACAAATCCACTGAATTTGGGGAGGCCTGTCAGGCCTGATGTATCCTTGAGGAGCACAAAACCCTGTCTTCAGTTACCTGGTGTTAGGTTTGGGTCTGCACTGGGACAGCCTAGCTCCTTGTGTATAGTGCAGAGATGTACTGTGTTTAGCTAGAGTGGATGTACAGCAGCAGGGGTATATAAAAGTCTCTGTGAGATATAAACTTCTGAATAAGATAACCATACCTGATGTAACCCGTGCCAAACTATTCCTCCGCATCTCCTGAGCGATTATTTCTGGATCTTAATTTCTTTTACATGCACAAATGTTCATAACTTTTTTTTTTTTACTGTAGGTTTCATTTGTTTTAATGACGACAACTCCTCAGCATTCCTCAATCTGCTCACCTAAAATGGCTAATGATCTCCACCAAGGAGGTTATGTATTTGGTAGCGTGCGTGCATGTCATCATTCCGTCTGTAAACACGATAACTCAAAGTTTTAAATGAATACTAATAAAACTTAGGTGTAGAGTGGAGTCATGTTAACAATCCATTAAAATTTGGCTTACATCCACCAAGGTATTCAAGGTCAACTTAATGATTTTATTGGTCAAAAATTGACAAAAATAACTTAGAAACTATGATTCTTACAAGTGTGGTGTGTATTATCGACATATACAAAGTACATATAAAGATCATATCACATTTGACCTCTGACCTCTCCTTCAAGCTCAATAGATTGAAAAGGGCAAAGTGATGATAATGCTATAAAGAGCGATTTAAAACTGTTTCTGCCATTGTTTGTATTGACCACATATAGGCATATAGGGAATGATGTAAGTTATTCTTTTTTTTTTTTATCTTACATATGGGGATTAAATATCATGTTATTCAATTATGACTTTGTTATATACATTACAATAACAGGTTATAACTGTTTAAATACATAACAATTTGAATACATGAAAAATGTTCCTGAATAAGTATAATTTTTTGGAAAACAAAAACACTTGTGATCAAAAACTTCTTTTAATTGATATTTATTACTAAACATTTAAACAAAATTTACTAAACAATGAAATGAATGCTACACATAATTAAAATTTAAAAATAATTATACTCATAATAATGTCAAGTATATTAAAATGTGTTTCAACTGGACAATTCGCAAAAGCCTGCACTTTGCACTTGTTTTTACTGCACCACAAACTTAAAATATGTTTTAAAAAGAACAAAAAAAAAAAGCAAACACAATGAATATAAACAGAATACAATACCCTTAAAAGTAAATACTGCCCAGAGAGTGAACTGCCTTGGTGGATGATTAGGCTCGGAGTGCTTCTTATTACTTATTATTGACTGAAAATAGCAGGTGTGGGGGAACAAGTTAAGTAACACAACAAAATATACTTTCAGTCATTAACTTGTGTTGCTGAAGCAATGAGGAGCTATCATTTGCTTGGTTGTACTCCACATCTCCCATCTGATACTCTCCAAGAGCTGATTTAAGAGCTCATGAGTCCCATGAGTGAAATGCTCTTCAATAGCTTCAATTTCATGAATAAGAAGCTTAGGTACAGCAGTGTAACATTTTGACGTGATGCATTTAAGTCACTGAGATGACCACCAAGCTTGCAGCCTTTGTAGGTCATTAAAGCAGAATAAATGGTGTGAGCCATCTGTGGCGGCGATAAATCCATATTAATATGCTCTCAGTGATGTCTGTCAAAAGAAATGCATGTCTGGTTTGGGTGTCACTCATTTTCGTTGGAATCCTTTTTTGTATGACTGATTATTACAGGAAATTATATCAGTGTGTCTGACACATGACAGCTTTGTGTTGTTGTTTTTTTTTTTTTTAATTTTAATTTTTAAATGCTATGTATTGGTTACAAATAAAGTCGGTCTGTTTTGTCAACTCTTAAAATAAGGTTGTTGTATGTCCTCTTTGGATGGGATACATTCAAAGAAAGCACTCATACTTGAATATTTTTCAGTTTATTGGTTGGTCTACTTCACAGCTGTGTATTTTTCTCCACAGAAGCTTTCCTGCTCCCCACAGGTATTAAGTAACCCCTGATCCTAGTATGTAATTTAAAAAAAGAAAAAGAAAAAAACATCCCCAATAGGTTTCAAGCAGAGTGTGCCTTTACCGGAAGCAATGTAACATGATTGTGATAGTATGGTGGGCTGTAAATAGGAAGAGGAAATGGGTTAATTACTGAAATGTCAAAACACCCAAGAGCGGAGTGTGGTTTAGCATGGTTTAAACGGGCACAACGGAAGCATGTTTCTGGGCTTACCACAGCACTGTGACATAGTATCCAATGAGTTGTAAAACAGTAACCTATCTCAAGAGGCCAGACTGTTCAGTGCTTTGAAGCTGGGCTGGGATTCAGAGACTGCAGCTCCCCTCTGAACAGTGAGCGAGGAAAAAAAAAAAAAATAAAAAATCAAGAATCTGAGATTTTACATTAAAGTCACGTCTGAACTGATGAGCCGGACTGCTTTGCTTTAGTGGAATACATTATCTGGGCCATAAGTGGAACTGTTTGAAAGTATGCAACTCTTATGGTGCCCTTCAAAGTGCCTATGTGATGTTAAATTCTTTCCGACTCGGTGTATTTTTAGAGGTGCTTGTCACTCACTTTTAGAGCTTAGTGCGCAGTGTATCGTTTGCCATTCGCAAAACATGAGTAAACAAGAGGGCAAGGGTTGATGAGGTGCCATTTAAGTGGAAAAACAGCTCTGGATGCTGACTTTGTGTCCTCAGCTTTAAGCCTGTCATGGGACGTTCAGCTGTGTTTATTTGATGTTCTTATGTCAGCCCAAAATACTCCACATTTCATAGAGATAAAGATGTGCTGTTTTACTTGAAAGCATAAAAAAATAATTAATACAGTATCTTATGAAATGGGAATCCAGTGCTAATTCTGTCTAAAGGATATTTATATTCCCGGATGTATAATAATGCAGTTTTATCAGATGCTGTGCCATCATTACGTGCAAGGGGTCTTTTGGTTTTGGAGTTTGCCACCAAGAGATTATATCACATGACCTACAAAGTCAGTATAGGGAGACTAGAGGGGTGGTGGTGGCATAAGTTACAGCTCTGGGAGCTATGAGACCATAGTTTTGGTCCCATTTGGACCTTTAGCACTGTAACCCTCCATGTCTCAGTGATGCCGTAACGGACACCTTAGATATAACTGAGTTGCACTAGTGGAACTGCTTTGACATCCTGCGAATGAAGTCCTCCACACCATCCGATGTTAGGTGTCATTGCACTACATTCACTAGTTATACTATATACTAGTTATATACTAGTTATATACTAGTTATGATGGGTTTGTATCCCAACCCTATCCACACCAACTGTGTGTCTAAAGCAGATTTGTTTAGTGGTCACTGCAAAGTCAGTGTAACTTCTGTTCTGGTATTGCCTTCAGGTGTGTAAAATGAAACGCAATTGAAAAGATTATCAACTTGTTTGTGGAAAGAGATTAGCTAAGATCTTAAAAATTTGTCGTAAAATGATAAATACCAACAAGTTTGTTACTGGCACCTGAAAAGACACAAATTTATTGGGCCTTTAGTGATTATTCAGATTGGCATTTAGTCACAGTGCTTGCAGAGTTAATAAAAAAATTAACTAGCTACAGTAGATCTGGTGTGCAATCTTGGACATTTATTTAAATTTTACCTTCTTTTGATTGGCTACAGCAGCTGTCACCAGTTGCCAAAAATGAGAAGTGTGTTACGTGTGTGTGTGTGTGTGTGTGTGTGTGGCTGGGTGTGTGAGACACAAACTTTGCTAATTAAAGAGACTAAGGGTTGTCTAAGACATTGCCATTCTGGAACACGATCCATGATCCACAATCCTTTTGATGTGCTGAAAGATTTGTGTTTTCTGCTCTCTTAAATACACCAACTCTCATCCCCCACATATTCATCTACCTCTTGATGATCAACAGCAAGAGGGGTGTGCCGCAGAAAGGGCACATTTAAAAGTTTAAAATGTAGAAGTTTAAAATGCGACAATCTGCTTGGAGTGTCATTTGAGGTATCAAAGCAGTATGAGGCATCAGCGCTAAGCTCGATTGCATGTTGGAGCACCAAAACATCAGCATGAGGAGTTTTTCTGGAGGTGTCGGGAGCTGCAGTGGCCTACTTTGAGGACATGATCCATGTTTAATGTCCCGCCGCTATGTTAGGTGGCAGCCGGGACGACGTGTTTTGTCATAGTGTCATCTGCATGTAGACACATTCTTGTGAACATAATAACTGCAAAATAAAACATGAGAGAAACGTCATGCTGACAGTACTAGTTGCGGCACAGCTTCTCATTCAGAGTGGATGAACTGCTGAGAGATTTTTTGGCATATTGCTGCATTTATTTACATCTTAAATCTGCTGTATTTGTCGTTATGCTTGCAACTGCAGATCGCATGAAATCTGCTCAAGTGCATACAAGTATGTATGAAACTGAAACCTTTTATAATGAATGCATTAATTTGCTTAATTAATGACCTCATCAGGATAAGTGGTTTTGTTGTCTGTACCATGCTGATTATGCTGGGACATCAGGCAGCTGAAATGCTTCTTGTTAATCAGCGTGTTTGAAGAAGGTTACAGCAAGAAGGACAGAGGAAATCAACCAATGTCCAATCAACCAATAGTGACAGATCTGTGTTAACGTGACTCAGAATAATTGTGAATAGAAGATGTAGAGACAAATTTGATAGAATTGTAGCCTGTCGAACGCCTGGTTTGGCAGCTGATTGCCAGGCCAGTAAAACAGAAAATTTCAATTTTATGAAAAAGGGACAGTCCATCCCTGCAGTGATCTGGGATCTGCTGAGAAGTGCTTCATGTCAAGTATTAACACGCCATTACAATGAAATTGCTATAAAGGAGTGTTATATTTTATTTATATTTTATACAAATAACCTTAAGTAACCTTTACTGTAAGTAAAGCTGTATTTATAATCGGTTATATGGTAAATTGCCTAAGTGCCGGTGACAGCGAAAAGGTGGGAAAAAAACACTCTTCCTCTTTTAAAGCACACTCTTTAAAGTGGCTCTTGCTTTCAGAAAATGATTGCATAACACATTAAAGAGGAAGAAAATTGTCTTTCATTTTTATATTTAGAAGGCTGATATAGCTCTTAAACTATATCTAAACAAAGCAATGTCTCTGGTGATTACATAAACATTTTAAAGTGTAATGATATTCATCATGGGGTTACCGATGATCACAATGTATGAATGTGATGCATGGCAAATGTCTGTATTTGTTATTTGTGAAGTGATTCCACATGATGCATCTAATTTGTGATGAGAACCATGCTTTGTGTCATACTTCCTGCAGCACTGGTAGATAACAGAGGTACAGATTTAGAAGCGTGCTTATGAGCTTTCATTACTGGTGCTGTTGGCGATGACTGACGCTTGACCTCTGTTAATTTCCTTTTTCATCTCCTTTCTCCAGCTATCATAAGAATGTTTTCTTTGGGGGTATGACTTGTTGTCAGATCTTCAAAAAGAAAACAAAGATGGCTATGCATTTAGTTGAGGCTGGGTGATATCATATGTACTTTTTTTTTTTTTTTTTTTTTTTTTAACAAGAGA
>VUQS01015301.1:2376-12407 GCA_015108495.1 Heterochromis multidens
AAAAAAAATAAAAAAAAAAAAATTTTAAAAAAAAAAAAAAAAAAAATTTTAATTTTTTTAAAATTTTTTTTTTAAAAATGGTGTTAAAAAAAAAAAAAAAAAAAATCTATACACAATACATTAAGGATGATGACTGCTGGCATGGGGCTACTGCAGTTTATTGCCTTAAAAAAGTTTTTTTTTGTTGATGTTGAGAGCTGTAACAGAGTGCTGTTAGTTGTTCCTGTCTTTAAAGCATGGGCAGATGCTTCGCCTTTATTTCAGGGAGTAGAAGTGCAGTCAACACTCTAAGCCACATGGGTAATGTACTGTAGCTAATGACATTAGTTAATGCCTTTAGCTAACCAAAGATGAAAACAATCTTCCTGTCCTATTCCAAGTCTGATGCAGTATATTAGTAATCTCTGCTGAAGTAACAGAGTCTGCACTAAGAACATCTACCAGCTCTTATCTTATTTTACTTTATATAATATAGTATTTTATTAAAAGACTAAACAGGTTGTTTTTAGTAGAGCATAGAAATGTGGGACAGTGATTCCCAAACAGTTTTTTAAAGTGTTCTTAGGATATTTATTTATTTATTTACTTATTGCAGTTTGTATTTAGTAGACTGACATATATTCTTGCTATTCTAGGAAGAATATAAGCAGGACCGGAATTTCAGTCGAAATTTTAAAAATTATATCGCCGATATAGTCATTTGACTATTCAGATACTACTATGGAGTTCCAGTAGCTTTAAAAGGAAAAAAGTCACTTGAAGGCAGACAAAAGTACTGGTCCACCTACACACTATACCTGCAAGAGCTTCTTGTCCATGGAAACCCATGCCATGAAGCTCCCGACACGACATGTTAATACCAGAGGAGGTTTGGAACTCAGCAGTTTTTGTGTCAGCAGTTGATGACCCCACTCTCTAACTTTATGTGGTTCGTAGATGCTTCCGTGTTGCAATAAAACCACTTACAGCTGATTGTGGAATATCTTGGGGGGTAGAAATTTTGTGCATATATACACACAGAGACATATGCTCATACTCCCACCCTGTCATATTTTAACCCAAACTGTAATCTTTTCATAAACGTAACCATGAAGTTTTGGTGCCTAACCCTAATAAGGTTAAGTTTAGCTAAAGTGGTAGTAAACAAAACATGATGAGGATTTAATATCAAAATGCTTGTGCTCTGCTTGTTTATTGCCACTTTGACCTGATTCTGGTTGTTATATTGTTGCTTGGTTCTCCTCAACATTGATATTTGTTGTGATGCTGCTGTCTTGGCCTGGTTTCTCTTCAGGACTTCTTAAAATCTCAGTGGGACTAACCTGGTTAAAATGAAGGTAAAAATAAACATTCACATTGTGATGCATTTAATTTGAATATATTTAAAAATCAAAAAGCTTATATAGAGAAACTCAAATGTAAACATCAATTATTATTTCAGTGCAGGCAAAAGAAAAAGAAAAATTCAGCGGAAGAAGAAGTCAGACAGCTGCAGTTGAGCCGATCTTTACAGACATTATTTTTTCTTCAGTAAAAAGTACAACTATTAGAAGAAAGTCTAAAGTTGCATGGTGATTGGCTGAGATATGTTATTAATAGAGTTTGAAATCCTCTTTAAACTTGGTGCATGAATACACGCCAAGTTTAAAGAGGATTCAAATGGCAGTCTTTCAAACTGCTCTCTGTGTATCTTGCCAGCTTTTAAAGTTTTTCCTGGATTTACTAAATCTTGGGTGGTTATTATTATTATGATTATTATTATATTTTTAAATGCTTAATCAATGTTTATTATATTCCTTATGTAATAAAAATTACATTTCATTTTTGTTCTTGCACAACTTACACAATCATCACATTTTTAGTTAGAAAGAGAACAGCTTTAGGATGCACAGAATAGACATATTCTTGTATAATTAGTTTATAGAAACATAGCATCATATTACAAAATGGTAAAATTTTATATTTAGAAATGTAAACTTTGTTTGAAATGTTTATATGAATAATTTTCTTCAGTTTGATTGTGATAAGTGCAACGGGGCTTATGAAGAGTGTTCAGATATGTTATCAGTTCTACATTTCAGTGCAATAATGAATTACGTCAACTATCCACAACGTCAAAACATGACAACAGGAACATTGAGGTAATGAGGACAGCAAAAGACAGCAATAACAAAACTGAGAAATCTGGTGAATTTGCTGTCAGAACTCCTGTAGGAGATGGTGTTTCACCAACTGTCCCCTTTAAGAATTAGGTTTTGGTAACGATGTCAACATCTGCTTGCCTCAGTCTGTTTCCATTTACTGTTATGACAACAACCTGGAACCATGATGACTCTGAGTTGCACAGCAGTGGGCTGCCCTGATCCCCCTCCATGGTGTGAGTACAAATGTTATCTGAATCTGAAAAATTCCCACAACTTATTACTTGAGTTTCAAGTTCTCAAAGAACTAAGCCAGCATTACCAGCACCTCTGTTGTTGCTCCTGTTTTCCCAGCCTGTCACCCAACACTGAGCACCAGTGGGGAAGGACCTGGAATCGCTAATGTCCAAATACACAGGCTAGATGTAATTGTTGAAACTGACTGATTCAACCAGCTGCAATAGTGCAATATTGGAACCAGTCATTTTGCTCACTGTAATGTTCACAACACCCAAAGATATCTCAAACTCTTCTTAACCATTTACAAGTTGAAAGCCGAGAAACACATTTCATTTACTGGCATTTTGACTGCTGGTAGAGAAGCACTGCACAGCAGTGAGCATAAAGTTGTCAGATATTAAGGTTCCTCCACATTTGTATGGTCCCTTTTTTTTTAAGATTCACTATCCAGCGCCAAGTTCCTTCAGGTACAATGCTCCTGTCTCCTCCTGCAAGACTGATCATGAGGGCTTTACCACAAACTGACATTGTAGGTCTTGTTACAGGACCAGAACAGGTATAGCTGCTGTCAGCATTGAGCCCACTTGAGGTAAACTGTACAAATCCTGGCATATCAGAGCAAATGTGAGAGCTGGTCCAGGACTGGTAATAGGAGTAGACTCCTGGCCGACTGGGTCGAGCACAACCAAAACTTACAATTCCAGAATTGACCTAAATAGAGCCTCATTTACTCACCATTGGACCTCCTGAGTCTCCCTGGCATGAGTCTTTGCCTCCTGCCAGAACACCAGCACTGATCATGTTGACTGTGACTATACCTACTCCATTCAGGCAGTTACACTGTGAGGAGAGTCTGAGCAGAGCAATGTCATTGTTGCTGGTCACACAGTCATACTTTAGGTGCAAAATGATTGTTGTAATTTCTGGACAGTTCATTTGGGTTTGCACTCTGCAAGCTCTGAGGGCCTTCCATCTGAACGGACTTGTACTAGGAAAACAGTAAGCAGCAGATATCACCCACTCTCTGCTGATGAGGGAACCACCACAAATATGGCTGCCAAAACTCTGCAAACTAATCTGCCAAGACCAAATTCCAGCTGGAGCATCTTCACCTCCAACTATCCTTTTTTTTTTTACATCTGCTTCGACATCTTCTTCTTTCAGTGTCGGCCTAGCTAGCTTTGTTCGTAGCCTGTTTGCTAGCTGCTTGCTGCCCTCTGTGTGGGGACACTGCCTTGCTGGCATACTTACTGTTACAAGATGATAACGTCTGAAGCTAGAACGTAGGAAGAAGGACGAGCTTATGATGTTATTATCTGTGGCCACCACACAAGCCAAGCACCTGGCTTCTCTATGTGTCTCCTGCTGTGGAAACATCAGTAGCTGCCCCTCCACTATGTGCTCAGTCCCAGCTTCTCACTGCCACACCACATTCCCCTGGTCCGGTTTGGTCACCTCTGGTGGAGAGCCAGTAATCTCTGACAATATCCTGGCTCTGGCCAATGAGATGTGGCCCATCCCTGGGGCTAAGCCAAAGTCCCATCTGCTCTATACCTTGCAACCTGGAGCTGTGGGTCCTGGTAAAGAGCAGCAAGATTTGTGCTAGATGCCCCCTTCATCTACACCCAGAGCCCAATCAGCTGGTCAACAAATTTTAGCCACTGGAAAACATAGATCCACTATGCTCTCTAGTGCGGGACCATCTGAGTGAGCAGTCGAGTTCTGCCCGGCCATCAGCTCCAAAGCAAGGTGATGCTCTGCCTTGGTGGCTACCGGAGATATGCTACTCACTCAGCCAGGTGACACTGAGGACCATCCAGGCATTGAAGAAGGAATGGCTACCCGACACCAAAACTGTCTCACCGACACCACTCATCAACCTGCAACTTCTCTACCTGCCACTTCTCGTGATGCCCCGGTCTCCACTGGACCGGCTGCCGCTGCTGTGTCCCCCCTGGACTCTTTTGCCACCACTCCTTCTGGCTGCCTTGCTTCAGCGCAGACACCAGGACAGCTTCCTTCTGTAGAAGCCGGGCATCGGCGCTTTTCTTGGTTGGGTACTGCTACTGCTGCCACCGCTGTTCCTGCCGCTCCTGCTGCTCCCACTGCTGCATGTGAGAGCTCACCTGCTACTGTGTCCCCTAGCTGCTCACCTGCCACCTTGAGGACGCGTTTACCCATGGTTCTTGTTATTGGCACCTCTATGGTCCGACATGACAAAATATTGTCAGTCAAAGACCCTCAAACAAGACTTTGTGTACCTCATGGACAATCCGCGGGCCACTGAAAAGCAATGTATCATCTCTGGTCTGCTGCTACCCCCCTGTTTTGGTGATCAAGGGCTACTGCAGGTAGCACCTGGTTTCCCAGTCTCAAGGTCAGCCACCTCCACTTTACCAATTCCAGTGATTATAAGGCACAGATGGAAAAATGTCATATTAACCATATTTCTACATCCAGGCTTAATAATGTCATTATCATGCAGTGTAAGCCTCTGCTTCTGAAGTCTGTCTCTCATGCAGTTATTGCCCTTTTTAACAGCAGATCTAGATCTAATAAATCATTTATTCTTAACAATTTTGTCATCTCTCAAAAATTAGACATTTCTGTATCACTGAAACTTGACTCAAACCAGGGGACTGCTGTAGCAGTGGTTTACAAGGGTAACTTAAACTGGGGGAGTAGATGGAAGTGTGTCCCATTTACTGCTGGTTAATTTCATCCCTTTGAATTACTATCCTTCAGCTTGCTGTGTTGTTATATACTGATGTTCTGTTTGTGTCCTGTCTTCCTCCCCTCACCCCCAACCGGTTGCAGCAGATGGCTGCCCCTCCCTGACCCTGGTTCTGCCGGAGGTTTCTTCCTGTTAAAATGGAGTTTTTCCTTCCCGCTGTCGTCAACTGCTTGCTCATAGGGGATCGTCTGATTGTTGGGGTTTTCTCTGTATTATTGTAGGGTCTTTACCTTACAATATAAAGTGCCTTGAGGTGACTGTTGCTGTGATTTGGTGCTATATAAAATTGAATTGAATTGAATTGACCTTCCAAATCCCTCAATGATTTCCTGAATGAATTCTCTAATCTGGTTTCATCTTTTTCATCTAGAATTTCATAACATTGCTAATTCATTTAATTTATTGCAACATGTTATCTGCCCCACACATAATGGTGGACACATACTGGATCTGGTTTTTACTCTTGGTTTACCTATAAACTCCCTGCATATTTCTGATCTGCTGTCTGATCACAAATGTTACATTTTTTGACACAGTTCTACATCCAGTGTTGTCTTCTCAGAAGAAAACTGTTCAGCCTTTCTTTAATGAGCACTCTGCAGCTAGATTTTTAGCTCTCCTTTTTAATGTGACCGTATCTACAACTAATTTTTCGGATAATGAAAAGTCAGTGACTTAGTTAATTTGTTTAATAGTATATGTTCATCAATTCTGGATAGCATAACCCTGTTAAAAGTCAGATTAATCCCAGTCATCAATTCTTCCCCTTGGATCAGTGATCACATCTTCACCACAGAAGAGAGTGCAGAAAAGCTGAACATGTTCACTATCTCCACATGAAGGAGTTACTAACCACGATCAATCAACCATCATAAAAGACACAAGAACATCTTATTTTGCTAGTTTGATTAATTATAATAAACACAATCCAAGGCTCTTGTTTGAAGCCATCAGCAGACTCCTTAATCCTGCTCAGTCTGCTTTCAATGCCATGTCTTCTAATGACTGCCAGAAATGTCTTTGCTGGCAAGATCAACGGTGTCAGGTCACAGTTCAAGTCTGTACCCTTTCAATCTGCCCAAGTTTCTCATCCAGTTCTGTTGTCCGAATTTAAACTGATCTCCTTGATATTGTCTAACACATGCACACTTCTTCCTGTCTGATGGACATTATCCCTCCTAAATTCATAAAAGAAGTTAACCTGTCATCTCCCCCTGGCTTCTCTCTATTATAAATCAATCCCCTTCACCTGGCTGCATTCCAGTTTACTTTAAATCAGCCAGCATCCTCCCTCTGCTTAAAAAAACCCCTCCCTTGATCCCAATGTTTTAGACAATTACAGGCCAATTTCCAAACTGCCACTCATTTAAAAAATCATTGTGAAAGTTGTCGTTCATCAACTCCTTCAAATAGTTGAGGGAAACACTCTCTTGGATAAACCAAATAACCACAGCACTGAAACAGTATTATTAAATTGACTTTTTTTTTTCAAGGTTGGAAGGTTGGATTCAATTCAATTTTATTTATATAGCATCAAATCACAACAACAGTCGCCTCAAGGTACTTTATATTGTAAGGTAAAGACCCTACAATAATACAGAAAAACCCCAACAATCAGATGACCCCCTATGAGCAAACACTTGGCGACAGTGGGAAGGAAAAACTCCCTTTAAACAAGAAGAAACCTCTGGCAGAACCAGGCTCAGCAGAACCAGAGATTAATAATAACTCATGATTAAATCCAGAGTGATGTATAAACACACAGAGAGTGAACAGAGGTGAGAGAATGAGAAACACTCCAGCAGCCTAGGCCTATTGCAGCTTAACTAAGGGAGGATTCAGGGTCACCTGATCCAGCCCTAACTATAACCTTTACCAAAAAGGAAAGTTTTAAGCCTAATCTTAAAAGTAGAGAGGGTGTCTGTCTCCCGAATGCAAACTGGGAGTTGGTTCCACAGAAGAATATTGTTCCCCTTAGGTCTATGTGATGTTAATAATAAGTGTTTCATTGCAAGTGCATGGTGATTTACTTTAAAAATAAGACAAAGAAGCTCTGAAGAAGTTTTTAAGTAGTACATTTAACTTCCCAATCGTGAAAAACATATAAAGAAAGATTAAAACCTCTGAAATTGATCCACTGGTTGAAATTATATGGTCAAACGTCCATATCTTGGAAAATTTTGAAATTTTGAAATTTAAGTGGCTAATGAGATTTTTCAAAATAATTGCTCCAGAGGGACAAACACACAATTTTTGGCACTTGTATCCCCTTTTAAAAGATTCTGCTGCATTATTAGCTGTGGTATTTTTTTTAAATAGCTTTTTATGACAAGATTACTGCCATTTAAAAAACATTTTATTACGCCATAGAATTGCCTACTAGGAAAAGTAAGGACATCTCTCTTACAAAAAATAAATACCCCTTTGTAATTAGATTGCACAGATTCGTTACATCTCCAGAGGGTATGTAGTCTACATTTACCTTCTTCACGTTCCTATTGGTAGCATTTTCTCTTTGATCTAGAGTGTAGAAATATGTGTTCTGCTTCTTCAGCAGTCACACTCACCCACATCAAAGACACTGTACACCATTACAAACCATCACTTAAAGGCAGCAGTGGGTTCTCTTAACAGATTCAAGAATGAATGCATTGGAATTGCATTCATAACTGTGTTTCTCATTTTCACCTCAACGACACACTTAGTTACAGGTTGATGACTTACTGCCCAAATTCACTGGTGAGAGCCCTGTCTATTCATGTCGTGTGCTCCCCCTAAGCTGTCCATATCCACAGAGAGGTTATAGATTATTCATGTCATTATAAAAAAAACTCACCTTTACGTAACGTCACATCATTTTCTTCTAATGTTAGGTCATTTTATTTTATGTTGGCACAAGATTTTAAATACTGGGTTTTTCAATTCAGAACTCTGTATTTAAAAAACAAAGTTCTGGAAAAGTTGACATTTTGTAACATTTTTAAACCACAGTAGAGATATTTTTAGGTAATTTCTTTAGTGTAAGCCGTTGCTGCAGTGCTAGCAGTTAAAACCAACAAGTTCTCCAATCCAAGCGACAATATCAGTCGTTTGTCCCTACCCTCAAGTATGATCCCTATGAGTGTTTCCATAAATAGTGCCCCTACAGGGGGCAGGAGACAATGCAACCTGATATTATGAGATGGTGTATAAATTGCAGGTTGCTTTTTAAAATAACTTTTCCCATGTCATGTCAACATATAATGTTTAAGCTTTTCCTGTGGGATCTAACGCTGTTTAGTCTCCATAGACTTTTCACTGTGAAGAGATGGTCTGTTATTTTGCAACCAACTTTTTATTAACAGCACATTATGTTGAAACAAAAAACCCCAAGCAGAAACGGGTAAAGACAAAACCCCCCAAACAGGCACATCACCGAGCAGTCACGGAGTAAAACAATGGATGCCTGCTACCCTCAGCCCCTGCAGCCTACTGAAAGGAAAAGCAAGGTATGGAGTTAGCAGGAGCTTAGTTGGTGGTGATATATGAATAAACTGTAAATCAGCAACACTGACAAGATTAATATTACATATCATTAACTATATTATTAGCCTCTGTCCTTCAATTATTTGTGGGGTTTATAGATATTTCTATGGAGCCCAAGAAAGATAAGGCTAACTACAGATAGTATTAACATTAAAAGAAAATTGAATAACTGTAAATTAAAAATTGTGTCTGTAGCCAGTCCCCTAAATTCAAAGTACATAAAGTGTAAATGTATTGATATCCATGGATCTTTCTATCACACTGCTATAGAAGTGTAATTTGTCATTGGAGCATTTAAGGTAGGTAGCTAACACTGACATTTATTAAGGATTTATAATCTAATTTAATCCTTCAATTGAATGGGGTGCAAGAATAATTTCAATTAATGATGGGTACTGTTAGCTAAAACTCATGCAGTTATATACAGTACTTTTACCTTAGATCCTATTATTTGTTACCAAGAATGTATTTTGTGATGCTTTTAGCTCGATGCTAACTATTATGGAGGTTTAAGTATAAAAATTATATATATATATACAGTACATATATATATATATACTGTATATACATATATATATTAAAGCAAAAATAGATACCATATATTTGATACCTTTGTTATTTTCTTATTATTTATTATGATTATACAGTTTACACTGAGACCTTTCCTTCCACCTCTATCAAGATCTTGTGATGTGTTGTAAAGTAAAGGTTTAATCCTCATAAGAGTAGAGGTAAAGCATGTTATGTAGTCATGTAATATTCATGACAAATTTGTCCTCTTACATTTTTACAGATATAATGTCTACTAACCAGACCTGCAGTTTCAGCTTTGCAAAATTTAATATTGGGGATAAAACCTGCCCATCCTGCAGCAGGGCCACCATTCAAGGTCCATTCCACCAAGTGGTCAGAGGCCTTCAGGGCTAAGAGCAGCTCATGGATGGAGGCCATTAAATGAACCAGAAACACATCCCATGTGAAAGATGACATTCAAAGCAGCCCCAGACCATCACACTACCACCACCATGTTTGACTGTTGCTATGATGTTCTTTTTATGAAATGCTGTGTTAGTTTGATACCAGATGTAACGGGACTCAAACCTTCCAAAAAGTTCAGCTTTTGTCTCGTCAGTCCACAGAATATTTTCCCAAAAGTCTTGGGGATCATCCAGATGTTTTTTGGTAAATGTGAGACGAGCCTTTGTGTACTTTTTGGTCAGCAGTGGTTTTCTCCTTGGAAATCTCCCATGGATGCCATTTTTGCCCAGTCTCTTTCTTATTGTTGAATCATGAACTCTGACCTTAACTGAGACAAGTGAGGCCTGCAGTTCTTTAGATGCTGTTCTGGGTTCTTCTGTGACCTCCTGGATCAGTCGTCGATGAGCTCTTGG
>VUQS01015303.1:13048-23287 GCA_015108495.1 Heterochromis multidens
ATACAAGAAAAAAAAAAAATTTCCAAAAAAAAAAAAAAAAAAAAAACAAGGCTACAATGCCTTGATTTACCATTCATGGAGTGAGGTTCAAGGAAAGTGTGTGTGTGTGTGTGTGTGTGTGTGTGTGTGTGTGTGTGTGTGAGTCAGGGGTATTAATATGCAGTATAACTTATTTACACGAAAAGACATTTACAAGCAAAACTATTTAACTTACTTGAATGCCAAAAAAAACTAAGTTTTTAATTGCTTGTGCTTCAAACCATTTTTAATATGTATTTGTATTTTAAATTGCTTTAAAGCATATAGATATTATAAACAGTATGAATGCCACTATAATAAATCATTTGGGTTTTAACTAAATTTCTAGGGGCTTAAATGTGAAGGTTTTAGCTGTGAGCTAGTGGGGGGTTCCACCATCTTTCCACAGTAAGAGTGTAGCTACTATCCAGCTGGGGATGGTGAGTGGGGTAAATGTAAAAATGTATTTTTCTTTATCCAGTTATTTACATATTAGCTATTTATTATTCATCAATAACTTGTTTTTATTTTAAAACTTTAAAACAATATTTGAATTCATTATCAATTAGTTTCTAGACTCTCAACAGTAATGTTTACATCTGCAAAGTCTCTACATAAACTCGATAATATTTAAAATATAAAACAAAATTAACACTACTGATATAAAAACACATTAAATTTATATTGATCAATGAATGCAGACAGTAGACACTGTCAATAACATTACCTTTCTCCCCCTGCTAC
Source organism: Heterochromis multidens (assembly GCA_015108495.1). Classification (NCBI taxonomy): domain Eukaryota; kingdom Metazoa; phylum Chordata; class Actinopteri; order Cichliformes; family Cichlidae; genus Heterochromis; species Heterochromis multidens. The sequence continues at coordinate 13,811 of VUQS01015303.1, forward strand.
TGATGTGGATTCATTGCTGCAGGTAATGCTGCTAGACAGAGAGGGTGCAGCTGATGTTACCCTGTTTCTATGTTTTCAAAAATCTGACATATTTGAAGATGAACAGAAAACTAAGCTAGCTGTTAGATTATAAAGTTAAAAAAAAGAAAAAAATAAGAAAAAAGAAAAATAAAGATCAATATCCAAGCCCTTTCATGTCGTCTCATTGTGCTCATCTGGACCTGTGGCTGCTACTTTTAGTCCCTGGATGTCCTCTTTTGAAAAAGTGTTTGCGTTATCGTTATCTAAATTCAGATAAAACTGAGGTTATTGTACTCGGCCCTAAAAATCTTAGAAACATGGTGTCTAACCAGATACTTACTCTGGATGGCATTACCTTGGCCTCCAAAATATGTCCTTCAATGTGCATATTAAATAAATATGAAGGACTGCTTTCTTGCATTTGCACAGTATCTCTAAAATTAGAAACATCCTGTCTCTGAGTGATGCTGAATAACTAGTTCATGCATTTATTGCTTCTAGGCTGGACTACTGTAATTCATTATTATCAGGCTGTCCTAAAAACTCCCTGAAAAGCCTTCAGTTGATCCTGTTGATCCTGTTAAATCCAGAATTGAATTTAAATTCCTTCTTCTCACACACAAAATCATGAATAATCAGCCCCATCTTATCTTAAAGACCACTTAGTACCATATCACCCCAATAGAGCACTTTTCTCTCAGTCTGCTGGCTTACTTGTGGTTCCTAGGGTATTTAAAAGTAGAATGGGAGGCAGAGCCTTCAGCTTTCAGGCCCCTCTTCTGTGGAACCAGCTCCCAGTCTGGATTCGGGAGACAGACACCCTCTCTACTTTTAAGATTTGGCTTAAAACTTTCCTCTTTTATAAAGCTTATAGTTAGGGCTGGATCAGGTGACCCTAAACCCTCCCTTAGTTATGAGTGTTTCTCCTTCTCTCACCTCTTTTGTTTATACACCACTCTGTATTTAATCGTGAGTTATTATTTATCTCTGGCTCTCCTACACAGTGTGTCTTTTATCCTGTCTTCCTCCCCTCACCCCCAACCAGTCACAGCAGATGGCTGCCCCTCCCTGAGCCTGGTTCTGCCAGAGGTTTCTTCTTGTTAAAAGGGAGTTTTTCCTTCCCATTGTCGCCAAGTGCTTGCTCATAGGGGATTGTCTGATTGTTGGGACTTTTCTGTATTATTGTAGGGTCTTTACCTTACAATATAAAGCGCCTTGAGGTGACAGTTGTTGTGATTTGGCGCTATATAAATAAAATTGAATTGAATTGAAATATCGGCATCATAAAAGGGTCTCTTAAAACTTAGCATATGTACGGAAAAAGAGAAAACATAAACTGGATGTGGGTTATCAGTCTAATCTCTGTGACCACAACATTACCAGCTATGAATTTCACTGTTAAAAAAGACTTTCATTTATTGCATGAGCACAGGCAGTTTTGCAAACTATGCTGTGTCATGGGACAATGTCTGAAGTAGTTAGTTTGAAGTGTAGAAGGGGGTGAATTCGTCACCTTACTTAAATGGGCTAATGGTCTGCATTTTCCAGGGTGGTAGGTCTTAAGGCACAAAAAGTGGAAAGTACTGCTTCTAACCATTTGATGCACATTGAATGCTTTAGCTAACAGTATTTGCTACCATTAGCCTCACTAACCACCACTCTACTGGTTATTTGAGATGTCACAGTAACAACAAGAATGTGGGGTGTATTACATTGGACAATGTTGTATTTTATTACCTCAAATTTAACTTTGAACTCCTTGCTGTGTATGATGGGTACCCAGGAAAAATTACGATGTTTACTGACTGAATGTTGGGAGACTCAGATACCTGAAAACAACTCCCAGATTGATTTAACTTTCAGTAGATTTGTCTTCTTTGTGATTAGGCTGTACTCAGCTGACCATTGCTCCTGGCTATTAGGTTTACTGCTCTTTGTGGATTTGGCCAACCCTTAGATGGAATAAAGTTAGCATAAAGGTGAATTCCATCATCAGCTTAAATTGAAACTGATGACTGCTACCCCTTGACATAGCCCATCGGTGGACACTGCAGTCTGCCATGCACCCGTCCAGCATAGTCAGTTACTGTAAACTGCACCACAATAGTGCAAACTAACCAGTGTAGCCTGCACTTGTTTAGATGTCAAGTATTCTCATCACCTTTGAAAAACATACACTTATCATTCAGTTCATTTTAAAATTTCACAACATAAAATAACTAGTAACAGCAAGAAAGAAAACTAAGCAGAATAACAATACAACCATGAATAATACAAAGACCATGACTGCTGGGTATAACTGTGAACAAACCTTCAAATTAAATACATGCTAGCCATTTCTTGTTAAATATGGAACAGAATCAGACAATATTATGTTTGTTTAGAATACCTTAATGGGTGGAATTCCACAGAATTTCCTAATTAAAGGTGAATCAGATTACAAGTCAACAGTGTGAGCATCTATGTAATTTTGTGAAAAGCATTTGTTTCCATATATAACTATGTACCTAGTACCACACTGCAGCATTAGGTCAGGGACAGTGCTTTTTGTCTAGTGCAGTGCACTGGATAAGCTGAGGCTGATTCCAGTCGCTGTGAATGAGTAGATAGGGAGGTGAGTCTCATATCTCCATCCTGACAGGCACAACCCACCCCCGCCACCCGGGACTCCACACCAATCATCCCTGATAGCACAAGACTCACATCTCCCCTCATGCACCCGGATACACACTCATACACATACTACCACTCGGTGAGACCCGGCACTCGCCTTTTATTTAAATGTGATAAATATTTAATTTGTGAACGTGTTGTGAAAGATCACACGAGCACGCACAAAGGACCCTCAGCTGAATATGCAACGCTCTGATAAATATTTCAGTACTCCATTTCCCCAGTCCCTGGTTGACTCACCAGGAACCTGGAGCTGATCCTGGTGAGAATTAAACATGTTTTCCTTGCAATATTTATTTTGTAAAAACAGCCAAGGCCTTGCTGATTTCAAGAGGTTACTGTGACTGGGCTTGATCTTTTGTGCATTTAAAGATGCTCACTTTAATGACATAATAAATCTTCCCAGTTCACTCTCTTATAGGTTAGTAGCACAAGACTAATAACACCAATAATCCTCCCACTAGCATAATATCCCCCCACTGCCTCTCTGTTCCTATAAATAGTATCACACTGTAAGCTGTGGCTTTTTCTTTCTTTCTTTCTGACATAGGCTACAACACCTACAACACAACAGCACTGCGTCCTGTAATTAATTTGTGTTTCCCACAGAGCTATGTCTGAGGTTACTTTTATACCAAACAATCTTAAGCTTCTAATGCTAATTCCAAAAAGCTGCCTTTGTTTAATGCTACAGTTTCACATTTATTTCTCCACTGGGAAGGTAATGAAGCAACGCAGACCTTGCAAACACTATAAAGCATAATTTCACCTCTCCATCTGAAGATACATTTCATTTTCTTACGGCAGAAAAAAGCCGCAGTAAATAAAAAGAACACCGGTAAAACATATTCAAGGGCAATCCTCACCTACCCAAATCCCCACTCCCTCCCTTCACTTATCAGATTTAAATGAAAAAAGGACCAGTCATATTCATTTTGGTGTGGTGAAAAGTCTCACACCAGCCTGGTGTGGTGCTCTTCCTTGTATGAGACAAATTCATCAATAAAGCAATTGTTTAAGCTCCCTGTAGGTTCCAGCATGGGCTGTAAAATTTATGAGCAGCAGTACAAACAGACAGTGGATGGATCGAAAAGGGTCCCGGAGGCAGCCGGAAGAGAGTCCTTAGCAATAACAACACAATCAATCACATCTAGCACACGTCACATCCAACCCCAGGCTCCCCAGCAGCACATTCAAAACATATTCCCACATTCACATGATCGCAGCCCTGTCATCATGTCTTACTGCGGGAGTGGCTGGTGTTATATGTGCAATGGTATGCAGCCATGCAATCTTCATATGCTAATATCTCTCTATCTGCAGTGTCTAGGCGAGCTGTCTGGAGATTATTCAAGAGAAGGCTGTTATGTAATTACACTTATTGTGACAGCCTGGCAGTGCTGTTTATTTTCCATTTTTGTAAGTGGATCTAATCTGTTAAATTTAGGTTATGTTTGATCATTTTACTATTCGAATTAGACTCAAACATAGTTGTTCAAGTCCAGTACACTTGGTAAACATCTTACCCAAGCAAATACCGGGTCAGTTAAGAACAAGCAGACTCGTTTAGATCACGTGTACTCTGGTGAAAATGCAGGAGACAGGTTGTCTTTTCCAGGGTGTCAAATACTGACGTTTTGTCAAAGCAGCAGCCATCTCTAAATATGCACAAGGTATCCTTTGTTGTAAGTGCTGGGGCAGAACAGCCCAATTGCGATACTGGACAAAGTGGCTGTGAATGCAGGACAAGTAAATGCCCCTGTTTAAAAGAGTGAGAAAGTCTGCATGAAAAGGATTGGTGGTGGTGCAAATCACACCACAGTAATCCAGAGACCTCATTTCTTGTCCCATATGGGAGCTCTGTTTTCACTCCTACTTTATACAGAACTACTTCATTTTGTTAAAGGAAGGATCATGGTTTGAATTAAACTACACTTATGTTGAAAAATTATGCTAAATGGTTCCTTTTGCATGTCTGCATTGGTGCACACTTTAGGTTTGAAAACATTCAAGTGTGTTGAGTTACTTTTTTACCTGTGCAGCTAGAACAGCAGTAATAACTAGGTATTACTCTACTGTGTTCATTGGATAATATACACATCTGTGCCATATATACAAGTGTAATCGTGCTTGGTTAAATGGTCTGGTACTTATATAGCACCTTTCTACTCAGCTGAGTACTCAAAGCACTTTCTACTGAAAGTCTCACTTACCCAATTACAGGCATTCATACAGCGCTTTCATCTATGCCTAACCACTTTCTAACATTTCCACACACACTCACACGGATGCATCAGGGTCAACTCAGGGTTTAGTATCTTTCCCAAGGATACTTCAGCATGCAGACTTGAGGAATCAGGGATTGATCCCCAACTTTTTGACTGGAAGCCAACCTACTCTACTGCCTGAGCACAGCCCCTCCAAGGTGATGTGAAGACTTGCTTGTGGGGTAGTTGAAACACCATTACCATTTAGTGTTATAGTTTGCATTTCTATTTGCGCCTCTCTGCTGCACCCAAAGACTGCAATCTTTGGCATACAAAACTGGATTGAAATATGGTTCAAACACATTAATGAGTGACTTAGCCATAATTTACTTGCCTTAAAAATGCTGTTAATGATATTGCCATTTTTCTATATTTGATGTAGATTTCTTTATTATATGACATTTTACAAAATTGTACAGAACTCTTGCTGGGGAATTGCTTCATTATGTGGTCCATTAGTGACATGAAATGTAATACACATTAGTCGTTACTTTTCTTTAAAGTAATGCAGAATGTTACTTAATTACTGGCCGGAGAAAGTAATTCGTTACACTACTCATTACATTACTTTCTCGTTACTCCGTAAAATGACCCGAAACGCACTCTCACGTCTCATAATTACCAGTTAACTATATAAACCTTAGGCTACAGTTCCACACACCAACACAAATCCCTATCGTAATGAGGAAACACAGCAACACAAAGCAAAGATGAAAACCAGCCTACAGAGACTTCAAAGTGATCACCACAGTGATTCTACTGTAGAAACATGAACAGGTAGAAACTGTGCAGATGTTTACAAAGAGCCGAAGTTCTGTTAGCAGCATAATGCGGTTGTTTCTGTCCTGGACATAGTTTGCACTTTACTATCGCGCTCTTGTCCTTTTGTGCAATAAACGTAATGTCCATATCTCCACTCCATTTTCCTCCTTCGGCACACAAACTGAAATCACTTGATTGTAGCACAAGTACGCAGGAAAAAAAACCCCCCAAAAAACGTGCATTTCTATCCGCAGATAACTGAAGAACTTTTGTAACGAAAATAATGACATAATTGCAACTGTAATGTAATTACTGAATTTAGTACAGTAACACGTTACATTACTCATTACTGAAAAATGTAATGTGATTACAGTTACACCCAACACTGCTTCCCACAGTCCAAAAGCACATAAGGTTGGGTTAATTCATGATTCGAAATTTGCTGTAGGTGTGAATGATTGTCTGCCTCCAGTATTAGCCTGGCCCTGCCTCTTGTCCTACAGTAGCAGGGATAGGCTCCAACACCCCCCTCCTCCTCCCAATACCTGGATAGAAAAACACACAATGGAACACTATCAGTCATGGATTGGCCTCCCCAGAGCCCGAACCTCAACATTATTTAGCAGTGTAGGATCATCTTGACAGAGAATGGAACAAAAGGCAGCCAACATCCAAAGAAGAGCTTTGAGTGTCCTTTAAGAATCCTGCTGAACTATTTCTAAAGACCACTTAAAGACATTACAAGAAAGCTTGCCTCAGAGAGTTCAGGCTCTGTTGAAGAATAAAGGTGGTCATACCAAATATTGAATTTCAAGCTTATTAGAATTGTACAAACTCTTTTTTTGCCTTATATACTGTATTTCCATTTATGTTTGTACATGTTTCAATAAATTGCTGCACCTATTTCCCATTTTCCTAGAAAAATATAAAGAAATGTGGGATAGTTTAAGACTTTTGCACAGTACTGTAACACATAATTTAATTTAATGAGTTCCAGGCACTTAAATGAGGCGCCTGGTACTCCTCCACCTTCCTCTTCCATTTAGCAATGCGACTTGTCTAGCATTTCCCGACAGGCAGCCCGCCACTGGTCATTAGGAGACAAAACTTTTGCAATATGGCTCCCATAAGTGTTGTATTATTTAGTGCCCGGTCTTTACAAAAATGCTTCACAACTCTTGTATACTTTCTTTGATGCATTAGTGACATAACCTGCATGCTTGTATGCCTACACATCTTAAAACCCATCTTCAAACCTGTATTACAATATTATAGTGTCACAAGTGGACAGCACAAGAGTTTTATATGTCATGTGTCATGGACCTGGGGTTTGGTACCTGATTTTTGGTATTAATTTTGAGATTCTTGAGTTTGGTGTTTTGGGTTTTGTCTTTTTTCTTGTGACAGATATTTCCAGGTTTGTTTCTTTATGTTATATTCTCTGGTTTTAGTTTAGCAATCTAGTTTCTGTTCATGGTTATAGTTTCCTTTATTTTTTATTCCTCGGGTTTCAGTGTATCCTGCCTTCCCTGTGTTTCTCATTAAGTCTCTGTATCTGTGTTAGGTGTTCTCATGTTCCTGTTTTATTTTGGTAGTCTCTTGTGCTTTGTATTTAGTTTTCCTTCCCTTCTTGTGTCTCTGATGTTTTTTCCCAGCACCTTTCTAGTGTTTCCCTAGTATTCCTGGTTTTCATCGTGTTGTTTTCAGCTGGATTTTGTTACCTATGGACTTACCAACCTAAATAAACAGCTCGACTTTTGTTTGTACTCCACCTCTCACTGTCTTTGCATTTGGGTCCTGACTGCACCACACTCCAACATGACATCATGTAGATCAATATATCTAATATTCAAGAAATGCACTATTACATAGTTTCAAACATAAAAGCAGTACAAAAATTTCAGCATTTTTAACAATATTCATGACATAACACTGAATATAACAGTATTTGCTTCCCCGTCAAAGAGTGTACTGTAGGTTGCATCTCAGTTAAACACTGTATCTTCTACTTAAGTCACTGCCTCTTGCTAGAGAGAAACATTTCTCAAAAACTGCATTTAATCATATTCCCTTGTGTCTGTGTTCCCTCAGTGCACTTGGTAAACTTTTGGAGTCTCCCTGTTTGCTGTGTTTATGCTTGGAGAGACACATGGAGGACAGATTTGCCTCTGGCACGCCCACAGCATCAGCCAAGACTCTGCTCATTATTCCTCCAATACAACAAGGGCTTTGGCCAGGGATGAGATCGGCAGGCCTGGACAACAATCTTAACCCACAGAGCTGGGCCCAGATATGCTTCTGATCTTTGCACATGTATTGACAGTGAAAGCTCAAATAGAGGAAGAGGCTCTGCAATTAAACCTGGATGGCAGAGAATTAAGTGTAAGGTAGCATAAAGTGGTTTTGTTTTCTGTTTATTTTACATTTTTTTTCCCAAGCTTTTCCCAGAAAATGTGAGGAGATGTATGGAATAAGCAGTAGCGAGAGTAGATATGGATCATTATGAGCACTGAAAGCACCGACCATGCCTACAATGCTTTGTCATTTGTCATATCTTTTCTGAAAGATTTGCGTGGTACAATTCCTTTGTATCTCACACAGTCACAAAGGAGTGCGCTGGATGAATCAGCAGCAGAGATATGAGTTTTATTATCAAGCACAGCTCATGTATACATGCAGTCTTCAGGTCTGATACCAAAAAAAATAAAAATAAACCTGTGAATCTTGATATGTTCATGAAGGTTACATGTTGCTTACATACTGTGTGATGTGATCAAGTTTGCATTTGAATATCACTGCTTCTGAAGGGATATGTATTTAAATAAAAATGCCTCCTTGGAAAGAATCTCAAGCACGACACTAACTTGCTTTCTTTAGTGGGATTTTCAAATATCACACCCACATGAGACTCCAAATACACATTTCAGAGCCTCCACACTTCTGATCAAATGTTGGTATAGTGCAGTGTTGTCGGTGTTGTCGCCGCTTTCATCGCAAGATGTTTCTGTGTTATAAATCACAGGCTGCTATAGTGCTGTTGCCATTTTTAAGTGATACAAATCATAGCCCACACAAAGTGGTATTCACAGTCACAGTACAAATTAAAGACTCGTTTTGCTGCAACAACTTGACAGAAACAGATGGTTAAAGTGCAACTTGTAAGTTGAATTCATACTTTTGATGTGAAAAAAAATTATGCTTTCAAAAATTGTTTTCTGCTTCTTTTTCTGTTCACTTTGTATCATCGACATAAGAACGTGAGTTTTTAAAAAGTATATTCGAGGTTGTAGTGAGTCTTGGTGGTTGTTGAGTATAATAACACACTTTTTTTATATTTTAAGTGAGGAGATGGAGCTTCACTTCTCCATCTTTAACTTGGCCATCTGCACTATTGAGCATCCCTTGAGTACACCATAATCTAAGCATTATGTCTGTCTTATTCCCTAACATATAAAGATAATTACTCCTGCTTATTCAACCCTGTGTTTTTGGGATTATGTTACATTAAATGTGTCACACCATTCTGATAGCTAGTTATACAGTTATACAGTAACCAGTAGCCAAAATCTAACCACACACAGCATTCAAGATGTAACACTCAGCCTATGGTGGCAAAGTCTTCCACTTTCATCTTGTTCCTCTGTAAATGCCATTTGATTCTTGTGCAGTGCTTAAATGTCGTGCTTCAATCATTTGAAAAATTGTTGCCTAGGAACATACTCCAGGCAGCAATCACACTTATCACCACAAAGGA
>VUQS01015306.1:13964-25299 GCA_015108495.1 Heterochromis multidens
CATACTGTGTGCACACTAAGGCCAGATTTACTAAGCAAGGCAAATTAGTCCTTAGTTAATAAAGTTTGTCAATAAAGGCCAGTCCAATCTACCAAGAGTTGGTCAAATTAAAAAGTTGCAAACAGACCTGATGACTGTGCATGTAATCTACTAACAAAGGTGCAGATTTGAAATAAAATTTCACCGTATAACCATAATTATATAGTTACAATAACCAGATTCTGGGCCCCTCTCTCTCCGCTTTCCTGTCTATCTACACTCTATCCAATAAAGGCAAAAAATGCCAAAAAAAAAAAAACCTTAAAAAAAATAAATAAATAAATAACCAGAGTCTGAAAACTGCTGTTCCATGAACCCTGACAGCTCACATATAACAGCTGACTGGATGTGTAGAAGAAGACTGAACATTATTTCCCATCGCGTCGTCACTAATCCAGTGTTTATAAAGATACTGCAGGTGTTCTACATGCTGAAATTTGCAAATTATTGTGAGATTCAAACATTATTCCAACATGTTTCAGAAGTTCCTGAGTAGGGTTTAATACTTTTCATGTTTCATGTTTAAACTGATACAGTAACTGGAATTCAGTACCGGTACCCAGCAGTACTTTTTTTCTTTTCTTTTTTTTTTTTTCCATATTTCACTTGTTTAGAAATAATAAATTCTAAACTTTCTCTTGCAAAGTACGTCCATACTACTCAACTGAATTTCACATACCACACCAGCTGTCTTGGTCTCTGACATTTCTGTGATGTTGACTGTCACTGTTGCAGTGTTTGCATAGTACAGTATTAAATGATAATGTTAGACTGTCATTGGTTATGGTTACATACTAAGGTTTCGGACATACATCTCACATTGTTTGCTTACCGTAAATAACATGCTGACAAGAAATTTTAGCCAGTGTAAAAATACTAAGTTAAAATTTCTTCCTCTAACCTAGATGTGCTCTAGTACTGAAATGTGGCACTAATTGATTTAGTGTGAATCAGCACTCTGTAGTACTGATACAATTCTGTTGCTACAATAAAAAAAGTACCAAGTTGATTACCCGTCCCTATTGCTGAGTACTTTAACAAATGTGCTTTGACAGACATTATATAACTGATACGGTACATCAGAACATCACTGTGAATTCAGTTTGCTAAAACATCACTGACACAGGCCTAGAAATCACCTAGCGATTGCCAGCAACCTCCAGCAAACACTCGAGGACTGGTCAGGGAATACACATTTTTCCTTAGCCCTTAGCTACCCAGGGTTTCCAGGGCGTTGCTGAGCAGTCTCTAGGCCTGTGTGTCTGAGGCCTAATCAGCTGAAGAAGCATTAAATGAAAAGCTTCCATGTTTTATGGGGTTAAAATACGGTTTTTGTAAATGGTGTGACAGCTCAAGAAAGAGCTTTATGATGGCGTAAAATAGTGAGTGTTCTAAATATAGGATACAGGATTTAGTGACTGCTACTACTTTGTTGGAAAAAAATGACCACGTCCACAGACGTTTTACAAGAGTTTATTCGGTGCCTCCTATCTTCTTGGGGGTGTGGCCTCAATCATCAAAACTGATGAAACTGACTGCAATTAGAACTTCACAAAGCCCTGCTTCAAACAAACTGAACTATCCCCAACTGAGTGAAAACAGTTCACCCACTGTAAGTTATTTTAAACATGTATTTTTTTGTTTTTTGGGGGGGGTTTTTGTAAAGTTTCCTAAAAAGTTTTCTGAAAATTGCAGCACCCCCTGACTTAGGAATCAACTTTCATTTTTTCATTTTATGTTGCATGTCTCTATTCAGCCAAAAACCATCAAAATGGGAATTTTGATCCATATGGCCCAGTCCTACTTAACCTCATCCTTAGCTGTTTACTAAGGAATGATTATGAAGGTTTCAGAGGGAATGTGTCACAGCTTTGTGGCAGTGGAGCTGTGTTGTCCTCACATCTGGCTATGTATGCTTGTATTTTCAGCTGCAGGCATACACTCTTGGCACCAGCAGAAAAATAATTCACACACTAACACACTTCCTATACCAGTGTGCGCACACTCTTCCAGGTTGAACAAGAGTGATCCCATGTAGCACCACCCAGCATACGCTTCTCTGTCAGAGCTGTGGCCATCACTATGGTACTGGACTGTTAAAGGCCAGCGGGAAGACCGGGGGAGAGTGAGTTGGCACAACACACAAGGTCAATGTTAACAACACTGCCAGGGTAAAACTGTAAACAAGGTTAGATGGAAACACTCAGCCTGTGTAAAAGAGGTTAAATTTTTAAATATTTAAAAAATATCATCTACAGATGGATGTAGTTCATAATGCTCATTCAGTTTATCAGACTCTTTTGTTTTGTTTTGTTTTAACCACTGTAGTTGGTTGTCCGGGGATCTTAAAATTGAAAATTTAAATCTTTATGCAAAAATGTATGTAAACAGGTTAACAAACCAAGGGAAATTTTTGTGCAAAGTATGAGGAGGGCATAATCTGTTAGCAACATAAAGTATATCTTGATAATTCATTTTGTTATTAATCTTTTGGTCTAATCTGTATTCATTTCTTCCCTTTGTTTATTAATCCACTCATGGATTATTACATAAATATATTTTTTTTCCTCTGGGAGGCTCTGTTATTCTTTGTTTCCAGTTATTATTATTTTTGGAATATAAGTATTTCTCTCATTGTGTGGATCTGTTTTGTTTATCACTTTATTTGTATCCTGTCATCCCTCCTCCACCACCTCTACCCAAACAAATCTCTCGGCCTAAATAGAACTGAACTGAGCCAGTCTTGTGTCCTCCAAATCTAGTTTAGGTTTTGGCACATACGTTTTGGAGAACCCATAATTGCTGTGTGGATTATGTTCAGTGGTAAAGTTATGTCCAGTCTAAGGAGATATGTTATGTGGTTGGAGTGAATGATTTGACACTGGATACTTTAACTATCCTTCAGAGTTTTTAGGTGCCAGACAAAAATGATACAAAATGGGGAAAAAGGTCTGCACACGTGGCTGAAGAGGATATTATGGCTCAAAATGTGGCCTTTACTTTTAAGAGTGAAATGACTAAATTGGAGCCAAACCTTTTTCTCTTTTTCTTTAACTGTCCTGTTTAAGGTTTGCTTCAGTTTGTAATGGAGCAAACATGTTTTTACTAATATTATTATATTGTACATTTAATGGTAACTATAAATTTATATTATAATTTTAATTATATTTTCTTTTTTCCTCATAACATTATATTTCATGTAGGCTGTTTGTGATAACAAAGATACATTACAATTTGTCAGTCATTTAATATTTACAGTGTAACAGTATGTTTGTCCCAAAATGTTTGCAGCTTTTGGGTCAGAAAAGTGAAACCAACGCATATATGCCTTAAACCCGCATTCTTTTAATGGCCACCAGGTGTGACACCTGTAGACTTCCAATGGTATAGAAGTCTAGAGCCCTCAGCTCTGTTCTTCTGTGACTTCAGTAAACACTGTTTTGATGATTTTATAGACTCAGTCACTAGTTTCATTTCATATGTATACAACTTTAAGTTCATTTTGTAAATTTTGGTCATTCTAAATCAGTTAGAAAGGAGGATTATGCTCATTTATACTGTCTGTATAAATATAGTTCAGTACTTCATGTGATCCAAACAGATTGCCTCAATCCAGAGTTGAGTGATTCATCTGGCATTGTGACATGAAAATGGCAGTGAAGGAACATGCTAAAACAGCTTTTACTTTTCTAACCAGTACACTTAAAAGGCTGCATATAAGTGTCTACTTGATTTTAGAGTTAGGGGCATATGTTGGTCTCTTGTGATTAGCTACTGTTACATGGTGTGACAATATTGTGGCTGACGCCCTTTCACGTATGCCTTAGGATGACACCTGTATGGCTGTCATAAGGCAGAGGGTGTTACGGATCACTAGCACTGATATTGTTTGCGCGTGTTTGTATGCATTTGGTTGTGATCTGTGTTTTTGAGTCCTAAGTGTTGCCCTCTGATGATTGACGCAGGGCACCTGTGAAGTATATGGGGTGTGGCTATATAAGTGGTCTCCTCCTTAGCCCTACCTACTCCCTTGCTCTCTCGTTACCTAACTTTTGTGCTTGATCTGTTCTTTTTGGTTGCACTTTTTCCTTTTTTGTTAAGAAATTACATTTATTAGAGAGTAAAGGGGTTTTGTGTTCCTCCTTGTGTTGCGGCCTTACAAGCCAGCCGTAACATAATGGGGGCTTGTCTCAAGACAGTCAATAGGTGTTGTGGCCCTGGAGCTGTGTTGGCTAGCAGTGTTCTATTGATGTTGCCCCATGAGGTAGGGGTTTTTTGGGTTTTTTTGCGCTTGCCTAGTTGAGTAAGTCTGCAGGCGTTGGTGTGACCTTCACCAATTTATTATTTTTGTGCAGTAATCCTGGGCTGGCCCCTGGCATGCTCAGAAATGCTGATGGACTAATTGAGGCCTAGTTGGTTAGAATCTCAATCTCTTAAGTAGAGGAAACCAGTTAAGTTCTTGCATAGGTTAGTTCGAAACATTAACTTTTAATATAGCAGTAGCATTTGCTGGCCTCTGTTATCTACATTAACTGTGCAATGTGTGGAGGTGGGGAGTTGGTGACTGGTGATGAGACTGCAGTTCTTTAAAACATGGGTTACTTTGATTAGCTTGACTTGGCCGTACAAGCTCATCTTTTGCCTTTGTGTTTGAGTTGTCACATGCTTTTTGCAGGCACTGCTGTTTCTGTGTGGCCTAACCTACTTTCTTCCTAGTGTGGTAAGATTAGTAGTGTTTAGTTTGAGTTGTACTGGATAATATAGAGGTTGCAATGACTCTGACTTTGTAAACTGTGTGGTCTAAAATAGTTTGGAGTAATTGCTACTGGTGGCAGTCAAATGTTTTGTAAGTTTTCCTTGCTTACTCTTAGCTTGGTGTATGTTGGTAATGGTACTCAAGGTTCGTAACCTCAGTTCTGTGATAATTTTTGTGTGCTTAGAGGGTTATGTGGCCACGTTAAGTTTATCAGAAGACAATCTGTGGTCTGTGTTGGCTTAACAGGAAGTTTCCATTTGTTGTAGCCACCTGTTTTCTATTGGTTTGTTCTGGTGATTTAACAATGGAGTTTAATGTGCAGGAGTTTAGGGAAGCTCCCACAGTAGAATAGCTTTTTTGCTGTACCAAAGACCAGCTTGTGGCCATTGCAGAGCACTACCATATTGAAATTGGTTCTAGTTTTTATTTAAAAAAAACAAAGATGTCTACTGTGCCTGTTGAGCAGTCAGTCTGAGGAGGTGAGCTTGGGAGAGCCTGAATTGCTTGTTAAGGCAGAGCAGGCAAAGCTGCAAGCTTCAGAGGATCGGTCTGTTTGTGAGAAATGGAATTGCAGTTCAAGATGAAACAGCTGGAGATCGAGACAAGGGATGCCGAAGAAATGAGGGCTTGAAATGGAGAGGTTGTATGGTGTGGCAAATTGTGCGCCATATCTCGACAATATTGTAGTCTACTCTGCTGATTGGAGCTCTCAGTGCTTGCCAAGGCTCAAGGCTACCGTCATGTACTTAGGCAAACAGGTTAGTCAGGGTCAAGTACATCCAGTAGCTGCCAAGGTAACTGCCATTGCAGCATTCCCTGTTCCTACCAAGCGTGAGTTGCGTCGTTTTCTTGGCTTAGCAGGCTATTACATAGGGTCCTGCTGCAATTTTGCTTCCGTTGTCTCCTTTAACAGACCTCTTTAGCCGCACTAAGAGCTTGGTTTGAGAACCAGGGTGTGAGCAGGCTTTTCAAGCTATTAAAGCTATCCTCTGTAACTCTCCAGTGCTGTCAGCTCCTGACTTTTCCACACCCTTCAAGTTGGAGGTAGATGCAAGTGGTACAGGAGCAGGTGCTGTTTTGCTACCGGAAGATTCTTCCGGCATTAGCCACCCAGTCTGTTCTCTGCTGCCCAACAGAAGTATAGTACAATTGAAATGGAGACTCTTGCAATGCTTTGGGCCATTCAGCATTTCGAGGTTTACGTTGGCTCAACTCCACAGCCAGTGCTAGTGTACACGAACCAATCAATCAACAACTTACGTGTTAGGCTCTTATGGCTCAAAACTTCAATATATAAATCTGTCACAAGAAGGGGTGTGACAATATTGTGGCTGACGCCCTTTCACGTATGCCTTCGGATGACACCTGTATGGCTGTCATAAGGTAGAGGGTGTTACGGATCACTAGCACTGATATTGTTTGCGCACGCGTGTGTGTGTATGCATTTGGTTGTGATCTCTGGTTTTGAGTTCTAGGTGTCACCCTCTGACAATAGACACAGGACATCTGTGAAGTATATGGGGTGTGGCTATATAAGTGGCCTCCTCCTTAGTCCTACTCACTCCCTTGTTCTCTCGTCACCTATCCTTTGTGCTTGATCTGTTCTTTTTGGTTGCATGTTTTATTTGTTTAATAAATAACATTTATCGGAGTAAACGAGTGTTGTGTTCCTCCTTTTGTTGTGGAGTTATATATTTTTAAATTTTTATTTTTAACAAGAGGGTTAGAATTTCAAGCACACTTTTCACTTTGTCATTATAGGGTAATGATTTAATCCATTTTGGAATAAGGCTGTAACATGACAAAATGTGGAACAAGTGAAGCACTGAATACTTTCCAGATGATATATATATATATAGAGAGAGATAAAAATACATGTATAAAATATTGTATATAAGGACACTCAAAACATCTAAAATAAAAAATTTAATTTTAAATAGACTTTAGCAATACTTGCTATAGGGTTCACACAGTCTTGATGGTCTTCAAAAATTTCTTCAGCTGTACTGGAATGAATTGTCATCTGTTAAGCTACATGTCTGTGATATTTAAGGACTTTATTTCCAATTCTTCATTCTATGTTTAGTGGTGACTCAAACAAAATTGTCACTAATACAAAATTTGGTGTTAAAATCTGAAGTTATGTACAGGCAACATAGGTTGAACATGAAAATGCAAACGGAGCATGTGACATATTTGCAGGAGGATGATGAAATTAACATTTTATATAAAAATCTAAATGTAGATTTATAATTTTTTTTAAAAAACATATGATGTTAATAATCGCTGTATGTGTGACGGTGTTCGTGCAAAGTTTTGTTCAGATTGGCCCACCCGTTAAGGAGGAGATGGAGTATGTACAGACATATACATACATTCATACACTATGATCGCTCTAGTAAGATGTAAATATTATGGGCAATTAATATTTATAAGGAATAACCGACACTATAGCTCATTTCCCATTATATATTTGTGCTTAGTTTAATTTAATACAGGTCTTCAATTTGACAAAATACAAAATTAACCATTTTAAGGCAGCTGCAACATATACATATGGCAAATCGTTTTATACTACGAAATGGTTGTTGAAGTCCTCCATCCTTCACTGATCCAGTATTTTTGTCTCTTTTCTCCCCCCTCGTCTCGTCTCCAGTCCTTCCTCTGCAGCTTTCCCTCTTTTTTCTTTTTTTTTTTTTTCCCTCCCTCCATTGTGAACAGCTTACTGCAGTATCCTTAAAGTCCCTTGCATATGTCCTTAGTTGTCCTCTCATACCCAGCATGCACTGCAGTGATCTGGAGCTCTGTCAGCTCAGGATGGGTGTGCACTTTTGATGTTGGAAGAGAGGATTGGATGGTGGGTGGGTGGCAGACGCTACGATGCTGCTTTATATATTCCTTTCAATGGTTTCCCTTAGCACCCACTGCTGTCATCAATTTGAAAAGGGCTCTTTTTTTTCCCTCCTTTTTTTCCCCCCCATTCTGGCCCCTCAAATAGTGTCCATGAGGCTGAAAAAATTGGGGGGGAGAACATGGTATTGCTGCAAACAGTCTGCAAGCCGGGGTATTGTCCTGATGTGACCCACACTCACTCACTGACTCACAGGCGAAAGCAGCAACCGTCAAGCTCAAAGGGAGGTGTGTGTGTATGCACGCATGTGTGTAAGGTGGTGATGTTAGCAGGCAGAGAGATGTATGACATGCTTGCCAACTTATGTTTTCCACACTTAGCATGTTCCCAATATTGATCTGAATGTCTGCCACATCAACCCTATGGTAACACAAACTGCTTCCTCTGCAGCTGATCAAGATCCACATATATAGAGGTTAACTGATAGTACTGACTGATATTGGCCTCCTCGTGATAGTATAGATATGTCACTATCCAATACGTGCAAATATGAAACTTATGTTTAGAGAGCATAAGCAGAAATTGATCATTAAGTGTCACACCATAATTTTTACAGTACAGTGCCTTCAACTCCAGTGTTTACAATACAATACTCGGCGCTCTTCTGCAGCACATGTAGCACAGTACACATTACTTAGTAGACAGTGGTGTAAGATCAGATGCTGCGGGTTGTCTGTTGCTGGGTGGGCTCTTAGTGGATCAGGGATTTGGGAAGTTTGAAGGCTGGGTCGATGCATTGCTCTCTTTGTTGTGTTCCTCCGTCTGTTCCTGGATTTTCAGGACTTTTGGCAGAACACTGCATTATTATTACCTGCCACAATATTAAGCACCTGGTTTTAATGTTGTGGTCAGTGGTGTATGTTCACTTGCTAGATTGACAGGGTTTATTCAGCATTTTATAGAATTAGCTTTTGCAGTGTTTCCAGCTTTAACTCATTGTGGTTCTAGCTGTTTGATTTGGTGCTGGCAGCTCCAGTTGGCCCATGACATTGTCACAGTCAGTTCAGTTATCTTAACCTTTGTGCTCACTTACTTCTGTTTTGATCTCTTGAAGGTATCATTTACAGGGTTGTTAAAGGGTGAACTTTGCAGTCCACTGATTTGTGCTTTTAGAATGCTCTGAACAGTTCCTTTTAAGATGTCTTTATTCTTAATCACACTACTGCATCTCTATAGTTCCCATCCTTCATCCTATACCACAGTTTAAATTGCCTGTCATATTTTAGCACGTCTTTTATCACCTTAAAAAAAAACCTCCTTTTTTATTATTTGGGTTTTTTTTTTTGTTGTTGTAAGAAGTATTTTCTGCCTTTTTATTTAGATATTGAATATAATGGTTGAAGAATCAGCATGCACTAGTATACACTGTGTAGATGGGAGATAGAGTTTAATACAAAAGCAGTTTCCTTTTCCTTCTATGATTTGCACTGAAAGCAGGATAGCCTTGAGCCTTGCATCTTTTAGTGATGGAATAATTTTTTATCCCTTTTGGTATTCCTTTTCAAGGATAATAAAAATATCTCAAGGGTCATTTAATTGGTTCACAAAGCTTGTGTAGGCATCCTATTTGGGCAGTATCTCCCATTCATCAGCACATTGTTTCAGTTTTTTCAAAAAAGATAACGGGTTAACTGCTTAGCAGCGACTGATTTTTCAATATAAAAACTAGTAGTAAATCAGTCACTGATTTATTGTATTTCACCCAGATATAAAAAGTAAAAAAGTAAATTATACAGATCATTTAAATCCATTGCTGGTTTGGCAGGATTTATTCAGCATATTATAGAATTAGCTCTGGCAGTGTTTCCAGCTTTAACTTGGTTGGTTTCAATGATACTGGTAGTGGGAATGGTGCATAGGTGTGCCCTGGATGCACGCCCTGTCCAGGATTTGAACCCACGACACTTTGTTCCAAAGACAGTAGTTTTGCCAGCACTGAGTAATGTGACACGGGCATATCTTTTTATCAGTGTGATTTGCTGCATACATTTTAATGTGCTGGTGCTGCTTCCTGTCTCATTGTTAACAGATTTAGCCTGTAAATTGGTTTCTTGCTAAATCTGGTAATGTTGGATAACATTACCGTAAGAAACAGAATACTGCAGAATAGGTACATAGGTCACATTTTGAAAAGAGTTTATGTAAAGCACTGTAGGTCAGAGATACACTGTGCATAGTACGAGATTCTGGGAGTTAATAGTGAAGGAATTGCAGACTAAGCACTCAGTACTAATCAGGCTGGAAACATGAAGTGGGAACTTACAAGTTCACTGGAGGATTAGCCTGGAGGAAAATTGTTTGGAACAGATCTCCCTTAACCAGCCTCTACTTAACCATTTACAACCATTACAGCTCAGCCACTCGACACCCATATGGCTGTCTTTTCAAGACTTTCTCCAGGCCCAGAGACAAGGTCATTTTTATCTCACTTTTCTTTCCTGTAAACTGTTCACACATTTAACTCAGTTCACTGGAAAAGGTGGAGATGACTAACAGCAAAAGGCAAAAGTGGATACTGAAATTGTGCGTCACATTGTCAAATATAACTCAAATCACCATGGAAACTGAGTGTATCATCGAGGGTTTTTTTTCCCCCTCAGTCACACTCACACACCTTCTTGTCATGTCTTTCCTTTGCGTTTTTCTTCTCCAAAATACACACACACACACACATTTCTGACTGGATAACAGATAGCATCGCAGTCCAAAAACACTTGTTGGTAGAACATATTTTTGAAGCAAAATTCTCACCCATGATAATGTTTCCATATTTATCAAAGAGAATAATAGTTACAGCCATAGTGTTGAAGTTTCTCACACACACAGATCTATTTTATACAAACAATATGGAACCATGAACTCCAAATGATTGAAGTGTTTTGCACATTTGCTAAATATAAATTTTGTTTTCATTTTACGACACACCACAGACTATTGCTGTTAACCAATACCTAGTGCAAGAGGACTCGAATGCAGGTCACACGAGGCACAGCTGGAGTCTAAAATCCAAACACTTTAGTACCAGGCTGAGGTCATACACAGGAAGTTCATAATCCAGCAGGGAGCAGAATCCTGTACTATGTAGCAGGATTTTGGGTCTAGCGAAGTAGCTTTGGTTTTAACTCTAGGTTTTCATGGTTATGAAGGTGGCTCACTTCTAACCGGGGTACATTATGGCAATGAGTAACTTTGGCTGCAGACCTAACCTTCTCCAGAGCGGGTTAGGTCTAAGCAGAGTTATGTGTGAAATAAGAGATGAACACACACAAAAGGACCACCTGCTGATCAACCAGTTCTATGGAAAATAGTGTGTTCATTCTTGGACATGCACATGCAAAGGCATTAGGAGGGTCTATAGGTTTTATTTCATTTATTTATTTATTTATTTAAGCCTGTCATGTCTGGTAGCTCTTGCAATCAGAATCTGGATCTGAATGCACTGTTGTGCCGAACATATTTGCTTTACCAAGATGAGCTCTATAGAGTCCTCTTGTTTTTACTTTTTTTTTTTGTTTGTTTGTTTTTATTCATTTCTGTTATTATTCTCAAGTGCATGTGTAATATGGCAGTGCCAGAGTTGACAGGCAGGAAGAAAAAGAGTAAGAAAAAAAGGGGAGAGAAGTGGAAAA
>VUQS01015309.1:7548-26580 GCA_015108495.1 Heterochromis multidens
GCCAAGTTATAAAAAAAAATATATAAAATATTTTTTTAAATAAAATTTTAAAAAAAAAATTTAAAAAAAGGAAAAAAAAAAAAAAAAAAAAAAAAAAAAAAAAAAAAGACAGAAACGACAAAAAGATGTAAAAACAGTTATTACAATTCAGTGGCACAAGATGGGGCGGGGGTGGGTGGGGTAAGGAATAACAAAAAGAAAATAAACAAACAGAAGCAAACAGTAGTATTTCAGTATTTTAAACACTGGTGTTGGTCCAAAAATACACAACAGGTGCTTCACTGCTTATTTATTGAAAAAAACAAGTAATTTTTAAAATGTCACCATAGGCTCAGGGATGGGATTCTATTGGCAATGGCTATTTTATTTATATAGCACATTTCATTATACATAAACTCAATGTGCTTAATACAGAAGATAAAAACATGAAAACCTGTGTAGGTTTACAGTGCCTTAAGCTAAATAGATGGTGATGTCACCATTTTATTGACTTAACAGAGAGGAAATTAACAAATACATTTAATAAATATATTTACTTAATTTAATTGATAATTGTTGCTATTCATCAGGTATACAGTACATACAAAAAATGTATGTAGGCTACATAGTTTGTGTATGTGTACATCTGTAATGTGTAGTGCTGTATGGCATTAAAACATCATATCTCCAAGTCAGTTTTTCAGGAGCAAAAAACAAACAGCTTCTGTGTTTAGTAGGTTTGGGACTTAAATATGAACACACAGAGTGTGAATAGACTGACAGACCGACAGCTACATGTATGCCATATACAGCAAATAGGGCGAGGGTGAGTCAGTGCGACTCCTATGGCTGCAACTTTGTCCTGAAACAATGATGTCATCCTCCATCACACTTCACAGCTCGGTGTCTGTGGACCTCGCCGTCTCTTTGTTCTCCCGTTCCTGCATCTCATTTTCGGCAGCCCCTCCATAACACCAACACATCGGCCACACACGGCAGCGATATGGAATTAGAGAGATAACAGAATCAATTTGGACGGGATTGATTAACACTGAAGAGAGAAGGAGTGAGGGCTGAAAGAGAGAAATAATGGGAGACCAGTGTAGCCGTCTGGCTATTAATTGAATAGGTGGAGGGAGGATGAGGTCATTGAAAAATGTTTTTTCAAGAAAATGGGTGTACCAAGCACGAGGGAGGGTTTCATCAGACACACAGATGCACATACGCGGGTACGCTCACAGACGCGCTTGTACAGAAAACTTTTTTTGGGCAGTTACTTTACACGTCAGCTGTTGCTATGGTGATGCAAGTCCGTGATCCAGCCGAAGCGGGGGATTGGCTGGAGAGGAGCGAGGGAGAGGAAGGCAGGGGGACTTTGTTGGAGGGATAAGGGGAGGGGGCCAGACACAAAGATAATTAGATCGATGCATAACAATCCATACAAATGGCATTTTATTTAATAGCATCTAATTCAATGAGACTGAATGCCACCAGTGAAGCTTCTGCCAGAACTGTGTATTGCATGGCATCACTTCCAGCTTTGTCTCATGTCCCACTGAGGTGAGGCAAATGTGTATTTAAAAGGTGAAAACAAGTTTTGACAGTCACCACCTAAACAGCAGAGTGTGCAGCAATTTAAGAAATGGAGGACGTATAAGCAGCACACTTGCTAAAAATAGCTCTAAACATCTTTGCATGCATAAACCTTTTCAGTGATTTTCAAATTGATGGTTCATTACCTTGCTATTAAAACACCATTGCATGGTGCGAGAGGTGCTCTCAGGCTAAACTGCTGTGGTAGTTCACACTATGGCGGTGTGTGGCCATGCTTTTGGTGTGTCACCCGGCGAAGCAGCGTGCGCTCGCCTTTGGCTTTGTCTGTGCTTTGACAAGCAGACGTTGGTGTCTCAGTGTCTGCAAGGGGCTGTTGTCCTCAACCCCAGATTAATCCTAATCCCTTTCCAAACTTTGACTTGGGCTGTACTTAATCCTAGACCAAACTGAGACCCATTCCCAGTGGAGATGAAGATGCGCCGCTGGCTTGATGGTTTACACCAAGCTGTGGTGTGATCCATGTTCAGGAAACCGCCTCTGTGTGTCAATTATATGTTTGGGGTTTAGAGTGGTTGTGTTTATGTGTGTGTTGACAGGAAATGGTTCGCCCATGTGGCGAAGGTTAGGTCATCTTTGCAGCCTAATTGTGTGTGTGTGTGTGTGTGTATGTGTGTGTGTGTCCATGTGCATGTGGTCGTATCCCTTTGTGACCGTAGTCTGTGTGTGGACAGGGTGCTCGGAGTCTCCCGGTGGTGTCTTGGGGATCGGTGACTCAAGGAAATCAGGACACACTCTAAATTTGTCACTGCAGCATAACCCACATAATGAGAGAATACAAGCTCCCTTGCATACGCTCTCCTGTCTTTCCTTCACTCTGACTACTCTCCGCTTGTAGATTTCCTTCTTTAAACACACAGACACAAGCACATACACTCATGTTGACAAGTGTTAACTGTGTAATATGGAAATCAGAAGGCGATGAGCACATGTTTAAATGAGTCAGTGTTTTCAGTCCTCAGCCTTTGCATGGG
The DNA here is from genome assembly GCA_015108495.1 of Heterochromis multidens. Taxonomy (NCBI): domain Eukaryota; kingdom Metazoa; phylum Chordata; class Actinopteri; order Cichliformes; family Cichlidae; genus Heterochromis; species Heterochromis multidens. The sequence goes on from VUQS01015309.1 coordinate 10,113, forward strand.
TGTTTTCTCTACAGATTGTGTAGCCTCCACTCAGGAGTATTCAGTTTGGATTATGTTTTTGGTTTACTGAGGGAATACCTTCAGCTAGCATAGCAGAGGTGGTGGAAGAAAGGATTTACTTGCCCTCAGGCTACTGTCGAGGTTGCGGGGTAGTTTAAACCCAGATAAACTCTCTTTACACCATGTATAACTGAGAAAGGCTTGTCATGCTTTTTAAGATGCTATAAATCCAGACTTCACATCCCAATAATTAGCTTTAGAAAACTGCAACTTTCATTTAATTGGGGTGCATGCAGGAAATTAAAGGACAAATCTACCATCAGAAATCTACCATTGATAATTATCTTCTTTGTAATGGCAGATAATATCCAATGCTAGTTATTCCTTTTCTACTTTAATCAGCTCTGCATTAATGTCTTATTTACATTAACAACTCAAAACACACAGGATCTTTACATACTGTACCATCTCATTAGAACTGGCTTGTGAGAAACAGATTCTAGCCACTCCTTTGATTTAGCTTGTGCAAAAGGAGCATCCCACACAAACGTACTACAATCAGTATTTGTTTATTTCCAGTGGAAATGAAAGGGGTTGTTCATAATGATAATCCCACAGAGAGTTATTATCCTAATGTTAACGTTTCTGTGTGTTTCACCAATAGACTGTATATAAGGGATGGACCTAGCCACTGTGATGTCACCCACTTATTTGTGAAATCTCCCGAAGTCTTGATGGCAGCATTTTGGTTGCTGCCAAAAGTGAACATATTTGGACAAGAGGGTGGAGTGTTAAGTTATCTAGCACTATCTAACACAAGCTGCAGCCTATGGAACTCCATAGGCTGTGTGGCTACATTGCAAAGACATAGATACCTGGTTGTTAGTGCTAAAATGTACAATAACAATTGCAATAACAAAATTTCACTCACCAAAACAAAAACTCAAATTTTTTCAGCAAATACAGTTATTGCAAACTAAGCCTTAACATTTTCTGATTAACTCCATTTTGGAGCATAGACTGTATACAAAAGATGGATGTAACTACCTTACCCTGACTTCACTCACTGGTTAGTAAAGTTCTTTTGTGAAGCCTTGATCTGAGCTTTTTCTCCATGACCATCTTGGCTTTTTGAAAGCAGATGTGACGTGGATCTGACTGTGAAACCGGGAAAAACCCCATTGACTAATAACTTGTGAATTACAAGTCATTAGCCAGTGAGCATACACTGATTTACCCCCTTAAAATAAATTAAAACTAGCGATTCGGCCCATAAAGCCACTTACTCATAGACCTCTGCACTAGTGGAAGTCTTTTAGCAATCAGAGGAGTCTATGCCTGCAGCTCATTAGTAATAATGCAAGTTTTCCAGAACCTGGAAGCTATATTCATCTTTTATATACAGTCAGTGTTTTAGAACCAGCCTCCTGCTGCTATTTGAGGAACTGCTGTTTTTGGCACTTGATTTTTCAGATTCATTTTTCACTCTCAGCGGTTTCTACTTGGTTTCAGCACATTGATTTGGTTGTACAGCCTGCAACTTTACTTTATTTGAATCACAGTAATGAAACCTTGGTTCTTTTGAACATTGCGAGGCATTTAACAACAAAAGCCATATTTCCTCCAGGAGTAGAAAACAAACAAAGCTAAAAGGAACTTTAATTGGGATTGGGTGCACGGGAGTATGCAACAAAGTTTTCTTCCAACTAAGCTCCACCCACTTCAATCCACCAGGAAGTGTATGGAGAAAAAAATTAATAGAAATATTTAATAATGGAAATTGCACAAACTGAAGAACTCATTGCTTACAGTAAGAGGATATTTGAGAATGATTTGAAGGCCTTTAAGTCTTAATGTTCTCTTATTTTTCAAAACAGACATGTAGATTCTAGTGTAAGAAATACTTCATGTTGGCTTCTTAATGTTATACATCAGTCGGAAGTTCCTTATTTATCTCAACACAGTCAGTCAAGCTTGTATTGAGCGCCCATTAGAAGGATCATGTAGCTTTGAACTGATGTGCTTGTTCACTAGTAAGAGATGACTTTTTACTGTTCTTAGTTAAAAGCCTTCAGCTGAGAACATTTTACTCCCAACTTCTCATGGCCACTCATTTTTGCTATGTCGTCTTCTTTATCTTAATTCATTGATTTAGTTCTTTTGAGTATTCCTCAGGGAACAAATTAAGGACTAGAATATATGGTTTTTGGGGACAACACACTGAATTATTCTTGGTATGCATGCTGCAAAGCTCCATCTGCATCCGATTCCCTTTTCACCGTGTATCCTCACACACCTCCTTTATCTTCAGAATATTAATGTGCTGCACTGTCAGGAGCCATTGTTGTGATTGGTACGGAAATCTTTTTGCATGACTGGCTTCTTTTGTATTATCAGGCATATTGTACCTCTGCAGATCCCACCAAATATGACATGATAGGGAGAGAGTGCATGTCTGTGTTTATGAAAGGGATGGGGAATGCGAGAGATGGGCACTGAGGGTCATGATAGGGAGGCAGGAGGTGGGGTGCAGAGGCATATGGCAGTTGTTAAAAAAAGTGAGAGAGATGGGAACCTTTGGAAAAACGCTGGAGGGCTCAAAGAGAGAAGTGTGAGGGAATGAGAGAGAAAGAGAGTGTAAGGGAAACAGAAGGGCAAAACAAGTGATAAAAAAAGTGGAGTGGACAAGTGAGAAGGAGAGATGGAAATGGTAGGAGGTGAAGAAAAAAGGAGTGAGGGGAAAAAGTGAGAGAAGAGAGAGATGAGTGAATGGGGGGATGAGAAAGAGAGGGAGAGAGAAAGTGCTAGAGGGCTGATATTTAATGTGATAAATGAGTTGTGACAGTCCGCCTCAAAGCCCCTTCCAACCAGCAAAGGAGGAGGAACACAGAAATAGAAAGCATTATGGGTAAAAGGATATATACGGCATTATGTATGTATATAGAAAGAGAGGTGTGTACATACTGTAGGAGAGAGGTGGAGGAAAAATCAGCGTAGGCAAAGGGACAGTTATATAGACAGAATTATAGATGTACAAAGTGAAGGAGGCAAGTGGGGATGCATACATATAGACCAAAAGCAGGGAGTGAAGCGAAGCAATTTGGGTAAAGGACATACAACATTACAGAGAGAGAACAGAAGAAGAGAGGCAATGGCAGAGGAGGAGGAGGAGGAAGGTGGGGGCTGGGGGTGTGTACAATGCAGCAGTGGGTTAATGATCTACAGTATGAGATTCTTCGAAATAACAAGTGGGAGAGAGGAAAAAATGGAAGCGAGAGACAGAATGGAAAAGACTGAAAATTTGAAGCAAATCTTTCAGTGATTGCCTCTCGTGTATTTTATGTGCACCATGTCTTCAAGGGACACCTAATTACAACTTGTCATCATACTGCATGAAAAAAGTTTTTTTTTTTTTTCTTTCTTCATGTGTTTCCCTCATATTTCGGGGTTGGTGGGCCAGCATAGCGCTGTGGTAATGGGCTACAGACTGGAGTGAGAGAGTGTAGTAGACAATGACAGCCACTGTAGTTTTGGTTGGGGAGTGGAAGCCTGGGAGATGACTCATAGGCAGGAATGAAGAAGGGAGAAACAAGAGGGAAATGAGAGGAAGGACCGGAGAGATTTGAAGAAATAAAAGTCAGGAGTGAGAAGAAAAGGGGGTGTGAGACACCCTATGGCTGAAGTTGTCTGTTTGATCTCCTCTCCTGAGTGAGCGTTGACTGCCTCTTCCACTTCAGTCTTTCTCTTTCTTCTTCTCCAGTTCTGCTCTGATTTGCTCTTCTCTGACACCCCTGTCTTACCACGCCGTTCTTTGCTGCTCTGCGCCCTCAGTTAATGGCCACGAGCCACTGTGTGATCAAACGTGGTAATTATGGCCTTCCATTGCTGCTGGGAGAATAAAGTTTTAATCAATTAGCCATAAAAGGTATGGGTTGATACACTAACATGCTCTGTCTGTTTTTTAAGTGATTTTACAGTAGCTTCTCTTGAGAGTGTATGCATAAAAATATCTTACAATTCCATAACTTATCCCCCCCCCTCCCCTTTCAACCACCAGTGTGGACAGCGAGATTCTCTCAGGAGCCGGCAGACCAGTCGGTGGTGCGGGGCCAGAGGGTGATTCTGTCCTGTGTTGTATTCAACTACTCTGGCATTGTTCAGTGGACCAAAGATGGCTTGGCTCTGGGCATTGGAGAGGACCTCCGAGGTGAGACATCATACGGCCTCCCGAGGCCCTTCTTTCACTCAGTTGAGCATGTGACTAAGATTGTTTTATTATTAAAGCTGATTCTGATATCTTTGGATTGAAGCAGCTCAGGGGCAACATTTCATGCTGCGTCTTTAAAACTAGAGAAGTAGAAATTTTGTGAGTGGGACTTTTTTTCTGGTTCTCCTTACAAGAGGTGTCTGGCCATTTATTCAGAGTGCTGAGGGAAGATTTATTATTATTTTTTGAGTGGCATCTACAACATTTACAGTTCACACTGTCAAAGTTGTACTATGCTATGGCACCAAGCTAAAAGTGGAACTCTGGAAGCCACCAAGGTGCCACACTTGTGTAGTTTTTAAAAAACAAATTTGTTAGTTTTTTGCCAACAATAAAAAAAAATTGGAAATGCACAAACCAAGGCACATACAAGGCAACAGGGAATCCCACCTTAATGAGTGATTCTGCACCTGCCAGATAGTATGAGTAGTAGGAAAATTATGGAATAGGTTGATAGCATGTTGAAAGACTATGGTTGGAAGCCATGTTACAAGTTCTTTAAAGCCATATGAGGGCTCAGCTGTGCTTTGGGCTAAATGTGATCATCAGCACTAAGTTTATTGCCAATAATAACCACAAAACTACCGTCTATGATAGCCTCACAAAATAAAATAGTTTATCAAGATAAAGTTGCCAGAAGCCTGTCTCCAACATCATGGCCTTGATAGGGTTTTCAATTTGACTGGTTAACACTGAGGACTACAACTGATAATTGTTTTTGCAATTAATTAATCTGCAGAGTATTTTCTTGATAGGGTAATGAATTGCTTTGTCTAAAAATAAGCCAGCAATAATTTTCCATAACCCAATGTCACATATTCAAATGTCTGGTGTAATTTGACCAACAGTAACCACTCAATATCATTTATTCAGTGTGATGTTGTGTATGTTAAAGAAAAGCAGCTGAATTTTCACCTCGTTTATCCTGTGGCGTGACAGAAACTGTGTTTCTTGTGTTTCTCTTGTAGACTATTAAAGCAGAACACATCGCCACATTGTGAATGATACAGTCTCGCTTAGTGCTACTAAAGCACTGTGTGATTGTACCTGTGGTATCTACTATATGCTGACTAAATGTTTTTGCTGTAGAAAGTTTTAGTTACAGGTGTGCCTGTGCAACTTTCTCACAGAGATGAAAGAGGCTACTGTCATGTTAGGAGATATCTCACCACTTTCTGTTTATTAGACTTAAAACTTTCCTTTTTGATAAAGTTTATAGTTAAGGCTGGGTCAGGTGATCCTCAACCATCCTTTAGTCATGCTGGTATAGGCTCAGACTGCTGCAGGATTTCATGTGATGCACTGTGATGCACTGAGCACTTCTTCTCCACTCACCTCTTTTCACTCCAAATATGTTTATATACCACTGCAGCATGTCATTCAATTTTTGTCTTCTCTGTCCCTTAAACTGTGTTTTGTCCTGTCTCTCTATGCTTTCTTTTCTTTTCTTTTCTTTTCTTTCCTTTTCTTTCTTTTCTTGCCTCTTTCCCCTCACCCCCCAACCGGTCACGGCAGATGGCTACCTCTACCTGAGCCTGGTTCTGCCAGAGGTTTCTTCCTGTTAAAAGGAAGCTTTTCCTTCCCACTGTTACAAAGTACTTGCTCGTAGACCTGAATTGAATTGAAATCAAATTGTTGTGGCACACTGTGTACATATTTCAGTTTATGATATTTTTAGCCATTTCTTCCACATATCTTCTGGTTTTTGATGGTAATTTCTTAAAGTCCCTTAGGCACATTTTGCAGTCACCCTTCATTTTGACTGTGGATCACCACCTCTGTAATACTAGCAGTGGGTGACACTGATTAGCTGCTGTCTGATTTTTATTGGAAGGCTGATTCATCACTATATATGTAGCCCTCATTCTGTTATGAAGCTCTCTGCTCTTACATTTTTTCCTCACACATTTCCCAGTTTGATTTTGTCTGACTTTGGCAAAACTTGGGGGCGAATGATGCATCTCATCGCTTGGTTATAACATTTTCAGAATTGCACTGATTAGCCCAAAGGGACTAATGCCGGGGTTGTGCAATTACTGGTCTAAACAAGTGGGCACATTTTTAACTGATTGGTCCAGAGGGGCACTGCATCATCTGTCACATGTTGTGGCCTTGTATTTGTTGTTATTGTTTTTCTGCAGATGTTGGCTCTTTATATTGTGTAGTTTTTTTCTGCTTGGGTTTAATTTTCCTTTCCTTTGTATTACTTTTGTTTCACCATTTATTCCTCTGCTCTCCTCTCCTCTCCTCTCCTCTCCTCTCCGTCATCTTATTCCTTTGTGACCTTCCCATCTAAGATCCCTTGTTCCTTTCTTTCTCCTTTGCTCTCCTTTTTTCAGCTGCCACTGTTTCACTGAGCCCTCTCTCATATTCTTCTTTTAACTTGTCGAGCTTGTCTCTCCTTAGCTTGACACACTCTTATTTCATGCCCTCCTCTTTCTGCCAACCTTTCTGTCATTTCGTTCTCTCCTTCTGCCTGTCTTTGTCTGTCCTGCCTTCATTTTTTTCTCTCGTTCCTCCTTACTTTAGTTTATTCATATTATTACTATAATGGTCCGATGCCTAAAGCTGAAAAAACAAAAAAACAAAACGTGAATGAACACTGGCCACTTGGTGCACACATACACTCAGTGTGTGTGTTGTTTGTGTATGGAGCTCTGTCCTTCTGCCCCCACCACCAGCCCCGCTTCTCTGGGCTTTTCATACGCTTTCTCGCCCTCAACATTTCACATGCAAATGCACGTATATACAAGGCACACACATGCAGAAATGCATGCGGAAAGAAGGACGTGCAAGGTCCTTGCAGCAAAGCTCAGTACAGAGGCTGCACATGCAAACGGCAGCAAAGAATTTCACATGTGAACTATGTCTGGGCAGCAAACATGAATTCTGCACCATGGACTAGAGTCGATTTGAGTCCTCTAAAACGTTGCTGTCATAATGCATTCATCTTTTCCCCCTGCTGGGTAAAGAGAGCATGGATGCCACCTAATGGTGAGAATGTATAGTTGTGACACAGCTGGGTTGTATAGTGGATGGGGGAAGGGAAGATTGTAAAGGCTGTGTCTCATGTGTGTTTTACTGTGCATGCGCATCATGAAACTAAGTGAATGCATGCTCGTTTTTTTTGTAAAATCAGTCACGTCATGTGGCCTTGCTTCTCTCTGTTGTCCTTTGAGCTGATGCTTAAAAAGTCACATTTTTACCTCATGTATGATTTAAATCAGCATGAACTTCAGCAAGCTGCATGGTATTGCAGACCACTTTAGTATGTTGGGACCCTGAGGCATGTGCCCTATGGGTAGTTAGTAGCTGAAGGTTGAAATATAAAAGATGAAGATGGATAAAATTCATAAGCACACAACATTGATATGTGGGAATAGATTTGAGGCTACAACTAAAATGTCAGCATAATAGAGGAAATACAGGTTAAAAATGTCTCTGTTGCTCTTTGTATTGTTTTCAGATGTGCCGCAACCCTAAATGATATACAAAGCAAGCAATAATATAATATGTACTCTGTTTGTTGTGATGCTATATCCTTGGTTTGTATATGTGTGTTTCCAGCCTGGCCCAGGTACCGTGTGCTGCGGGTCCAGGAGTTGGGCCAGTACAACCTGGAAATCCTGTCAGCTGATCTGTCTGATGACTCCCTGTATGAGTGCCAGGCCCCAGACGCTGCCCTGAGGTCCAGGAGGGCCAAACTCACTGTCCTCAGTATGTTTGTGTGCATCCGTGTCTTTGCACATGACTATGGGATGCATGCGAGAAAGTGTGTGATTCTAACCACGCTCTTTTTCTGCTGTAGTCCCCCCAGACGACCCAGTGATTGATGGGGGTCCGGAGGTACTGCTGAATGCGGGGGAGTCCTACAACCTGAGCTGCGTGTCTCGAGGGGCAAAGCCGCCCTCTATGATCGAGTGGCTCAAAGATGGTCTACCTGTGGAGGGGGATGTCAGCACCACTGTAAGTCTAAAAAGACAAACCCACACATGAGCCCAGTAACATTGAACAAACACTGTATCTACAGTTATGCAATCTCTCTGTCCTCCAATCATCAGGAGGTGCTTCCAGACAGGAAGAGGGTGACCACACGTAGCTATCTGCCTATCCAGCCAGTTGACACCGATACTGGGAGGAACTACAGCTGTGTGGCCACCAATCTGGCTGTTCCCACTGGCAAAAGCACAACTGTCACTCTTAACGTGCACCGTAAGCAGTGATTTTCTTAATCCAGACCTCTAGGTAGCAAATGGAGAAAAAATTGATTTTAACCCACGAAGCAATATGTTTCTGTTTGATATATTCCAAACCTGAATCAGGTTAACCAAATGAAATGTAAGTATATAGTGAGAGCAAATATTTATTACAGAGCCAAAAACAAATATAACCACTGTTCCCCCTGCTACTTTTATTATTATTATTTTTATGACTAAAAGGAACAAGCATCATAATTTTGAATGTATACCATCTGCCACCAGATAAAGGCTTTTATAGCTGCTATTAAGTAATGCGTGGCAGCCATTTTGCATCAGCCTGTCCTCCAGATTGCTGCATGCATTAGATGTGCTAAGGCTGCTCTTATGTGAGTCTCTCTTGCTCTCTCTCCTCCAGATCCACCAATAGTGACCTTGTCCATTGAGCCTCGCTCTGTCCTAGAAGGGGACAGAGTCACCTTCACCTGCCAGGCTCACGCCAACCCTCCTATCATGGGCTACAGGTCCGCTTCATTTTCATTTTCAGCATGCTTCTTAAAGCAGCCATTACAAGCCAAAGAGAATGACAGATTTTGTTTTAGTTTCAAATAAGTTACATTTAAAATTTAAGGAGGGTTATTTGACTTTGTAAGAGTGTTTTCTTTTAAATCCACGTTATGTACTCAGGAAAAACTAATTATTTTTTTATTTTTGGGTTTCCATTTATGTCACATATGATATTCCACTTTGTGTATTTTTTCTTTAGTACGTATAATGCACTGTTTTAAATCCTAGGTGGGCTAAGGGCGGCGTGGTGCTGCAGGGTGCCAGGGAAAGCGTGTTTACCACAAAGGCCGACCACTCCTTCTTCACCGAGCCTGTCTCATGTCTTGTTTTCAATGCTGTGGGAAAAACCAACGTCAGCATCTTGGTGGACGTTCACTGTGAGTCACACTGTACTCATCTCACTATGTTCAATCAGTTGCGGCCCACTTCACTCACTACAGTCCAGAGTCAGAGGGATAAAACACACCATTGTTGTGTTTCTTTTTCTCCGAGTAGCTTTTCCCCTTTTAGTCCTACTGCATTATTACTCAAATGCAACAAAGAACAACTCTCTCACTCTCTCTCTCTCTCTCTCTTTCAATCTCTGTCTCCAGTCGGTCCAATCCTGTTGGTGGAGCCACAGCCAAAAACAGTAGATGTCGACTCTGATGTGACCCTCAACTGCAAATGGGCTGGAAACCCTCCGCTCACACTCACCTGGTTCAAAAAGGGTTCAAACATGGTGAGAAGCTAAGAGCCCACGCTTTGCACATTTTCCTCTGTTCTTGTACTCACACTGTTTTTACAGGTTACACTTTCTTCCCCTGTGTTTACAAAAGCAGCCTGTCATTGAAGAGCATTATCTTATCTTTTCACCTACAGCAGCTGTTTATTTTTTCGTTATTGCTGTCATGATCTTTTTCTTTCATTTCATTTCAATTTTTTTCTTTTCTCTTATATTTATCACTAAGTTTGAACTAGGTTTGATTTGTTGTCTATAATAATATATTTCCCATTTAGTAATTTAAATGTTGCAGCAGGATGACATAGAGATGACATAACCTCTATCCTATGTCTAAATCTAAATCTATCATAAGCAAATAATATTAAGCAAATTTCCCAAATTGTTTAGCTTTTTTTTTTAAGCCATTATCTATAAAGATGTCATGTTTGTTTATCGTTCTATTCAGTTTGAATTTTAGAAAATCTGTTTGTAGACAAATTTCTGCTTAAGTTAACTATTAGTGATTTGTTGTTAATGTCTTTTGTGTTCCCCAGAAAGAAATGGTATATTTAGTAGGTGTATATAAATAATAGCCTGTATGTAAAAGATGGACATAGTCACCATGACATCACTCATTGGTTCGCAAAGTGCCATTTTTTTTGGAGGACCAGGAGAGTCATGCACATCGAAATAAAACATTTTATGATTTAATATTGATTTGTGCAATAAAATTACAAATTACAATTCTTTTATTTATTTTGAAATTAATAAAGTAATTAATTATTTGATAATTTAATGGACAATAAAAAGAGGAATCATAGATAAATATTTCTGAATTAACTATTAATCCATAAATAAATACTTCAATGGGAAAAGGGATTCATTACATATACAGTTATTAATGCGGTTACTTGGATGAGTGATGAAAACTGCTGTGTGCAGTTGTTAGATGCTGAAATGCTCAGTGAAACTGAGGGAAACTGAATATTCTTGCAGTGTACATGTATGTGAAACTGACCACTTTAATGAGTATTAGTTGCATAACTGATGACAGATGATCCTCCTGATTCCCGAACTCTTGTTTGTAGTTTGTATTTTTAATTTCTCCTAGCTATTTGGGATTAGTTGGATCCGATACGTATAAAAACTAAGCATCACCTTTGAACAGAAAGCAGTTTTATAGTGTCATATGAGGACAGTGGGTTTATTTTAGAGCATAACATAATAAAGTCACCATTGTTTAACAAAGTGTAAAACACTTTATTGAACATAATGAAGTATAAAGTGCAGAAAAGCCAAAATGTAATGAGGACACACGGTGTCAAGAAGTTAAACATGGTCATTTCCTTGTACTCTCTCTGACAAATAATACATGCCCCAGCATTTTTCAAAGAATGCAAACTGTCTTATTGTAAGTTGATATTATTTCTGGAAATTGCACAGCTGGATTTATCAGTTCTGCAGAACAGGGCATGGGACAGCTCAGGGATGTCAACTCTGTCTGACACAAGTCTCTATTCATCATCTACCTGAAACTGAGTTATTTATTTACTTTGTCTGTTCACATATCTTGCATAGAGTTCTGGCTGATCTTGATGAGTGGTCGTTGCTCTCTCTCTCTGGATTTGTTGCACAAATGATGTAAAACATCGAGGTGTGCACTTGTGTAATTAAAACAATCAATAGTGTCATCTCTAGTCTTTTAAGTATCAGAAAGTTATGTGGTAACATCTGGACCGATGTTACCACATGCTGTTTACAGACATCATTTTAATCATTATTTTAAAAGCTGTAGGTTGCAGCTTTGCTCTAACACTGCATAAATGTAACAGGCGTCGGTGCTGGATCTAACAGTTTGAGCTGCTTCAAGCTTTATCTGTGAAGAGCACATTAGTTTACTGAAACCGGTATCTAGCTAGTACTAGTAATATTTTCACGAGCTAACATGAGACTAAAGTCCACCGGTGCACACTCAGGATGGAGGATCAGGGCTCCATTTCACTGCAGAGGCCTTTCACATTCTTCATATATCTGTGTTGGACATTTTAAGAGAATGAATACCGAGGCTAAATGTCCTTGTATAAGCACAAACATTTCTCATTGCACAACTCATTATTAAATCACAAAATGCTTTATTTTGATGTGCGTGATTCTTCTGGTCCTCCACATTTTTTGGCATAAAAACCCCTATCCTAACCTTTGCAGAAAGGTAAAATGGGCTTTTCTGGAAAAAATATATATAGTTTTTTATGTGTGTCACTTTCACACTTTTTGGATGACTGTTTTTTTTGCCCTTTGATTGCCGTTTAATAAAAGCAAAAATGATATATTCTGTTTGCCTAGGGTTAGAGTTATGGTCATGGTTGTCACCAGTGACAGCTTAGACCTCAGAGGGTTAACATGGGGTTCTACGAGGATTGACTTGCTTTTGGACCCAGCCTCAAATGGTTATTTGGGGAACTGCAGTTTCTGGGTTTTTGGCTGACTTAATTTTTCAGGCTGGGAGGTTACCACTTTGTGTTGTTGTTAACATAAGTGTCACCACTGGCTGTTTGGTTAGCAGTAAGTTAATGGTTAGCTGCACTGGAATCATTAACTTTCATTAAACTGTGGTTTATAGTGGGGAAGAGACCAGGACTTAATATAACACAGTAAAAGACACAGTAAATTACATGTCTTTGTTTGAAAACTATGGACTACCTTGGCCAAAAACCACATCTGTATAATCAGATTCGTTCAGGTATTTCTCTTTCTAGATGCTTACGTATTTAGCCATAATTTACACACAGCTAAGGCATCTACAAAACCTTTGTGATTGGTTAAAATTGGATGTGCGGGTTTGCACTGTTAGCAATTTATAGTCAGAGTGGAAGAACATGTATACTTAAATACTATCTGCAATGGGATCTTTTAAATTAATAAGTTATACATGCGGAACTCCAGTAGTACATCAGCCTTTCTTCTTCTTACATACTGTACATGTGGACCTTTATTCTGTTTATCCCTTCCTGCAGTTTTGCAGATTTGCCTTGTTTATATTTCTTTTTTCACTCCTCCACAGGTTCTGAGTAACAGCAACCAGCTGTATCTGAAGTCAGTGAGCCAGGCGGATGCTGGCCAGTATGTATGTAAGGCCATCGTCCCACGGATTGGAGTAGGAGAGACTGAGGTCACGCTCACAGTCAATGGTCAGGACACATCAACACAGTTTAATGGGTTACTGCTTGTAAACAAAAATGTTATACTTTCAAAAAGGTCAGCTTCTCTGTAATTGAAAAAAAAAATGCTGTATGTCTAAAGTGGTGGGCACTTGTTTTTGAAAATCCTACACTTCCTTTTGAACAGGTCTGTAAGGTCAACAGCTTTTTTTTTTTTTTTTAAAGAGAAAAGCCACCAGCTTGAATTTGATTTTTACAGTTTTTAGTAGTTTGTAGCTTCTTTAACATCTTAGTTCAATGCATTCACATGTTCTCTCCCTGCAGGTCCACCCATCATCTCCAGTGATCCAGTCCAGTATGCCGTGAGAGGGGAGAGAGGAGAGGTGAAATGCTACATAGCTAGTACACCTCCTCCAGATAAGATAGTAAGTGAAAGGATAGGAAAATAGGATACATTTGTGGCACAAACCCTTGAAGGGAATTTTTCCACATTTTTGTCCAGACCAAGAAAAATGCCAAACCAGGAAAAGCTTTGGTCACAGAGACAACAGGGTTGTACTTTTTAGTCTGACAGCAGTTTTTATTTTATGGTTACTGTACCTTCCTTTTCGTAAATGGCTCTTTTCCTGCATGGCGAATGCTTTTAGGCACTGACACTGTCCCCTTTTCTGTTTGAGTGGTGACTCACCCTTAAACTCTCCCAGAATGTTCTTCCATCCCATCACATAAACAAACCAACACTAAGCCGGCCCGCTTTTAGCTCTGCGTCAGAAATCACCCTGGATGCTTTCCCTGCTTGGTTATATCGCAGAAACGCAGCAGTAGTAGCTCCTCGGCTCCCCTGCCTCTGTGACTGATCCATCCTGACTTGCATTGCACGCTTCTAATGCAAGTGGCGATGGTTTGGGCAGAAAAAGATTTATAAAATATAAAAGACTGGAGAACAGTTGTCCCAGTAAACGCCACAGCCAGGAGGTTCTCCTTCTCTAGAATAAGTGGGTAGATTATGGGAACATGTGGGCTTATGCATAATTAACTCACCTTAGCACAGTACTTCAGTGCTGAATAATACAGCTGCTTTTAGTGGCTTTAAGATTGGAGAGGGTGCAAGATTCTCACCAGCTCATTCACCTATTACTGTCATGTCATTCTACAATTTAGCTGTGACACATTATGACCAGTCAGGATTTTTTTTTAATATCAAATATCTTAAAAGCTATGGTCACTCTGTTTGGTTGAGAAAAGTAAAACCTGTAATCGTGCTTCAGAATTGTCAATAGTAAACAACAACATTCTGCTTTACAGTTCTTTATAACAGTAGTTTATATATTTTTTTTATTTATGTTTGAAAAACTGAAAAGCACATGTGGGAATAGCAATGATCATTTAAATTTCTAAATACTTCTCATACATTCTTAACAAATGTATTATTCATTTTTAAGTATGCATGTATTAGCTGTACAGTTATGGTTTTGCAGTGAACAGTACACTTTTATGTAAGTCAGTTCTGTTTCAGATCATTAATGTGTATTTGTGCACAAGCACATAACTGGAAACATTTGACTTGACTGTGATTTGATAGTCAGAGAGTAAAGTCATAATAATATCCTTATATGTTTCCCATGGTAACGATGGTATCACAGTACAACGATCCTGCTATAACTGACACATAGCAAGATTAGGACGTGTCACAGTATTTATGTAACAAAGGAAAAAAAAAGTATGCCTAAAAAGCAGGAATTATAAATGTATTACATGCATTGTGGTGTCAGTCTGTGGGTGTATTATCATTATTGTTCAATTTTAATAATGTCTCTGTTCAATTAATGAGGTTTCTGATTTGCTTTATCAAGTTCTTCTTCACTGCAAGCTAGTTAACTTGTTTTTTTTTTTTTACCTTCAGTTATTTGATAATCAGCACTTTATTAAGGAGTGAAATGAAGTTGTGACTCTGTTAAGAAGTCCTGCATGCTTACGTAAAAATTATGATATTGGTACAAGAAACACAATGCGATATTTTATTTATATATTGTCCCACCCCTAATATATACTGAATCTATTAAATTGATCTTACACAGCCTTCCTGACTTTAATAAATCTACTCCGGAAAGCTCTTGATTGAATCTGATTTGGCCTAATGGGGTTTGTGTGTGTGCTGCAGGTGTGGGCGTGGAAGGAGAACGTATGGGAGAAGGAGAAGGGGACGCTGCTGGAGAGGTACACGGTGGAGCAGAGCAAACCATCAGCCGAGGGCGGTGGTGTCCTCTCCACCCTCACCATCAACAATGTGATAGAGTCCGACTTCCTGTCCACTTACAACTGCACGGCCTGGAACTCTTTTGGCCCGGGCACCATGATCATCACACTGGAGGAGAACGGTGTGTTACAGATATATTTATAAGATTTTTATATGAATTTAGTGCACAAAATTACTTAGTAGTTTAATTAGGAAAGTAGTAAAGGATGAAATGATTAGAGTTTTTACAATATATGAGTTTAAATCAAAACATGCATAGGGTTGATCTGTGAAGACCTGACTGAATAACAGTTACATCACAGTTATTGTAAGTAAAAAAAGTAAATATACAAAAATAATGCTTATATGTGTGTGTGTGTGTGTGTGTAATGATGACTACTGCTTATATAGTAAATTTTACATCTCATAAAATATGAACATCACGTTCAGGTTCATAAAATATTTCTTATGTTAAAGTCTTGCTTGTGCAGCTATGGGCAGACGTCTCTAACTCACTGTTTCTCTCTCACCCTCTCATTACAGAAGAGGTTCCAGTGGGGATAATAGCTGTTGGGACCGTGGGCTCTACCATCCTCTTGTTCATATTCCTGCTGGTCCTAGTTCTTATTTTCTACCGGCAACGCAAAGGCAGTGAGTCATACTCTCCATATGCTTTCACATACACTATAAAGAAAATCTGTAAATCCGTTTTTTTCCCATGCCTTTTATGGAGCATCACAGATTAAATGCTTCATTTTATGCCAAACAACGGGCAGCAAACCAGAGAAAATCAAACACCTACGACTTCCTCTCCGCCATATGGATGTAGGTTCCCTCTGAACTTGCTCCCTTCAGCTCACGAAAACACACTGACTGACAAGCGTGTGTCCAGCTGCATTCAATATCGCTGTGTTTTGCTTCCAGGTCGACGCGGGGTCACGCTGGGTAAGCCCGACATCAAGGTGGAAACGATAAACAAGGAGACCCACAGCTTAGAGGAGGACTCCGGCAGCGTGTCCACAGCTTCGCGCATGGTCAAGGCCATGTACTCGGTGAGAAGCAGTGGGGTGTGTGTGTGTGTGTGTGTTTGGGTTGGACACTGTTTACACAGCCTGTAGTTGTAGAAAAAAAACCTCAGATTAACTCAGTAACCTCTCCCTATGCCATGCTGTGCCTTTTGACTAAAAACAAACACCATGATTTTTCCCTTTTAATCCCTCCTTTTTAACACTTTTAATCCCATTTTCTCTTCTCCTGTCATATTCTGTTGCCTCCTTCCCTTTTTCTGTCTCCTTCTTTTTTTTGTTTTGTTTTGTTTTGTTGTTTGATGGTTTAGTTTCT